>NIPM01000063.1:538609-729436 GCA_002738285.1 Holacanthella duospinosa
CTGATTTACAAAATTCAAACTCCTGACATCTATGAAGACATGCTAAAAAACAAAGACTGGTATGACATGTCCGAATACAATCAGATTCATCCGTTGTTTGGGAAGTTTTATGATAACACAAACAAGAAAGTCCTAGGAAAATTCAAAGACGAGTTTTCTAATCGAGTGATCACTCAAGTGATATGTCCAAGACCAAAGATGTATACTGTAAAGTCCATTGCCATATCATCCAAAAACAATGAATTTGAAAAAGATGAAGAAGGAAACTGGATTATGGAGGAATCAGACACAAAGAAAGTTAAAGGAATTACAAAGACTGCCGTAAGAAATCAAATTACATTTGAAGATTTTGTTCGAGTTTTGGAGAAGAACGAGCAAACTTACGCTGTAACAAAAGGATTTCGAAGTTATGCACATAGACTGTACACAGAAATCCAGACGAAGAGAGCTCTAAACGGTCTAGATACTAAACGATTTGCTGTAGATAATATTAATACATTGGCCTTTGGTCATAAAGATATTCCTTTATATAATCAATAAACTTGTAAAATCAAAAACATAGCATTGTTGTACTAATTTATTTTGAGGGAGTCCTTTATGAAATTTGATGTTTGGCATTTTTGTAGTTAGTTCCATGAACAATTTGGGTTGCCATTCAGTGTAACAGTACATGATGCGATCGATTGGTTTTCCGTCAGGTGTTTGAATGACTTCGCTTCTTCTTGTGAAAAGGTGTTAGTGAGGGTACTCTTACCGCTCTGTGTCATTCTACTGATACACATAGTAAACGGAGGAAAACTTTGATTATGAATGATGATTTAAGCTGGCTACGAGACCAGTTTATATACTTTAAGTTGGGGATTTAGAAAGGAGTTGTTTGTTAAATTGTGTAAAGATTACTATTTTGAAACTTGTGGTAGAGGGTTATGAGGGATTAAATTATAAATATTCAATGTTTAATAATAATAAGTTACCACAGGTTATCTTTATTTCCGAGAATTGAACAATGAAATACTCAAAAAAGACCCATTCTCTTTTGCTTCTGTGCAAACTTGTTTCAACTTGTCTGAACTTGTATATTGTTCAATTATTACTTACTTTTTATAGATATGCATTATAGGATCGGTCTACGGACGGGCGGCGGGCTACCCCAGGGTAGGCGGGCGGGCACCCCCAGGGCGGGCGGGCGGGCGGGCGGGCGGGCGCCCCTCATAGTATATGACAGGTTTAAACATGCTTGGATGAGTTTGTGGAATGTGGCAACACCGCATGTGAATTCTCAGGTTCATAGGTTCGTCGAGTGTGGAGAATGTGACTTCTTAAGATCATAAGCTATGACAAGTTTCAACATGTTTGGATAAGTTTCCGAGATGTGGCAACATCGCGGACTTAGATAGACAGCAAACTTAGGTTCACATCTCCGTGTAATGTAGCAACAATGTTGACTTGTGTCGGTGGAAATACCTAGTGTAGTGTGAATTTAGCAACACTGCTGACTTAGGAGGATGATCGGTGGAAATACTTAGGGATGAGAATACTTGTGTTCATAGGCTCAGACAGGTTTAAACATGTTTTGATAAATTTGCGAGATGTGGCAACACCACAGACTTGGGTCGGTGGATTGTGAACTACTTAGGTTCTTAGGTACGCGGACTGTAGGCAATGAAAATACTTGTATTCATAGCTTATGACAGGTTTAAACATGATTAGACAAGTTTCTGGAATGTGGCAACACCGCGAACTTTGGTCAATGCTTGCGATGTTACTTGGGTTCTTAGGTCCGTGGATGGTGGATCTTGCGACAGGTTTAAACATGTTTGAACTTACTACTTAGGGTCTTAGAGTGATATGGTCTCAGGGCGAATGTGACTTAGGGTGAATGTGTCTTAGGGTGAATGTGTCTTAGGGTGAATGGTGTAAAATATGACAGGTTTAAACATGTTTGAACTTGATACTTAGGGTCTTCCATCCCAACTTAGGGTCTTAGGGCGAAAGGGTCTTACGGCAAAAGGGTCTTAGGGTGAAAGGGTCTTAAGGCCAACAAAAATAGATTTTGGCCGCCATCTTGGAGCGAAAACCCTGCTGTACTATCTACTGATTAGATACTTACTTCCGAAGAAAACCCCTGTAGATGCAAAAACGACTGGCCATACACACGAAGGTGTAGAAGGGTAGAAACAGGTGTAGAAAGATGAGGTGTAGAAACATACGTTGTTACATCAGTTATTACTTTTGTTGGTGCCTCATCATATCCATCCACACTAACTGCCCACCATTTATACAATCTGCTGCTATGTCGCCAAGCTCCATCAAACAATGCAAACAAGCATTGTTTGATGGAGCTTGGCTTCAAAGAAATACAAATTGAAGGTTAGTAAATTGAAGCGGCTTTATTTACAAGTTTTTATCTTTCATGGGTCAAAGGACTGAGCAATGAAGCATCAAGCGAAAACAATAAACAAAAAGGGTATAAACTAATTTCCCATTTATATCTCCATACAACAAACTAATCAATCAAAAATTTACTAAGTATGTGGAGAGGATGCGTGTTTAAACTCTAAATGATTAAAATTAATTCTCTCATTGTCAAAGTTTTATAAAAGTTATTAATTAATTTTGACGTATAATGAGAAAGCTGAGATCAGACGGATGAATTTGGCGGGCATAACCAATTTCTCATTGAATGAGTTGAAGCGGTTACCATAGGAATTACCTCCAACCAACGAAAAAAACTTTCATGGTTATCGGTTCAATTATGGCTGACGAAGTACTGTCCCCTCCAAAAATTGGAAGAACTGAATTCTCTCGATCACGCACTAAACTGTTTACGTGTTTTTTGATGAATTGCCGATGGAAACGCTAAATTGACTTTTCACCAGACGGTGGTTCCACCTCAAAAAATAAGTCCGTCTGTTCGAACACAAAATTCTTTTTAGTTTGATTTCAGCCATATATTATCTTTTTATTTTCTATTATTACTACAGTTTGGAAAAAATTTATGGTCGAGTTTTATTTTTGGTGAAAAGTGGAGTTTTTAACAATTTAATTAAGTTTAAATCGCTTAATTGACGACGATAACCATTTTATAGGTGTAAATGTGAAATGCGGCAATAATTTTCCACCAACTTTCTTCCACCACAAAATTCATTATACGCGTTAACTCAATCAACTAAGGGAGTCTATATTTAAAATTGAATATTTTTAACATTAAACATGGTATGCTACCTTGTTTAAGCAATTTAAACTTAAACAAATTGTTAAAAACTCCGTTTTTCAACAAAAATAAAGCGCGGCCATAAATTTTCACCAAACTGTACCTAGCGATTTACTTCTAGTTGACAACGGTTTCTAGGAAAAATTAGGATGTGTTTGCAATTTAGAATTTTTAGACTTAATATTTTTATGAAATTCCCGTTCCCACCTCACAATATTGCAACGTTATAAAAAATTTTCTGTATCAGTTTTAGAGTAATTGTGTAGACGTGTTATTGCTGCTCGTTGTCACAAGTTCGAAGAAACAAGCCTTCGACCATGCTGTTTATTAGAGTCCGCTTTTTAGATTCTCTTTGTTTTTTATTTTATCTTTGTTTTATCTTTGTTTTACTCAAACTCCTCAACTCCCATTTTCCCTCCCACTATCAAACTTCAATCATTTAGGAGTTTAAATAATTTAGTATGGGTAAGTAAACAACTGTAACCATCTTTATGCTAAATTCATTTTAATTACAGTTCAATTTTTAATTCAAAGTGTGTAGAATTCTAGAATTCTAAAAAATTGCGCTGATTGTGTCACAAAAAATTGCATTTATGCATTGATGAACAGTACAGAAGGGGTATGCCTGAGTGCCTTAGGCGAAAAGGCATCAGATGATTTTGAGTGGTGGGCGTTTAGCCTGAAGGGATGTACTGTTTGGCTCAGTGAATTCAATTCAAATTCTGTCTACACAGCAAACAGTAACTATCACTGAAGCAATCCATGAGTCAGACAACGACTATTATATCAGCGGTTTTGGCAGGGGCTAGGTAAAGTATTGTTTCAACTGTCTTCATTCGAGTGGGAAAAAAATTCTTTTTTGTCATAATTTATTTAGTATTGACTGCTATTGCAATTTGGGAGGTATGGATATACAAAAAACAAAACGTTCAATCACCACTCAACGAAGATGAAGAAATGATTCCATTGTATTACCGTCGCAATTCGAAAGAATGTTTTATGAACTTTAAAAATCGACGTGTTTTTTACGAGGTTAATTAAAAGAATTATTTTTAAAACCTGGTATCCATAATAATTTCATCAAAAAACACGTAAACAGTTTAGTGCGTGATCGAAAGAAATCAGTCCCAATTTTTAGAGGGAACAGTATTGGAGGCGACAGTACATAAGGTTTATGTAAAAAAATTTTTTTTTTATTTTAATTTTTTTCATCTTACTACATGATCGTTAAAATTACATATACAAAAGTTTGTATATGATGTTAAATTGAGTAACCTTTCCCTGAAAATTTTTTCTAAGATGACCCCTTACGGTCACATGTACAGGTCAAACTCTTGATTACCCCCATGCGACGAAATAACTTATACCTAAAAGTAACCTTAGTACAAAAGTTGTTCAGGGTGTCATGCTAACTAACATTTCGCTGTGACATTTTTTTCTGTGATGACTCCTTGAGGACACAGGGAGCTGATGCTCAGAAATGTCGTTAATTATCGACGTCCTAATGGTAACGACGCGAATATAGCGACACCATAGCGACAAATCATGACATATTTTGAGGTCATTTCGCTATGGCGTCCTAAACCACACGTCGTTATCAATACAACGACAAATTTAACGACGCATTTTTTTGTGTAAATGAATTTTTATAATAATTAATTTATAAAAGAAGCTGTTAGTGTAGAACTTAGGCTACATGCACATAGAGACGCGACAGCGAATTTTACATACGCGATGACGATTTTAGTATTTGCGATTGGCGCAAAAGCCTTCACATAGATTCGCGACGAGAGTTTTTTCAATCGCGATGTGAGTTTTTAGATATTTTATCGTCCCTAGCAACGATTCGCTCATATCTGTTCGAAACAGATATTTTTTGTGACGATACGCGATTTTGTAATGATGAGAGATGGTGAGATGGTGAGAAAAAAAAAATCAAAGTATGACCTCTATGTGTGTTTCCACCTCACTCAACAGAGAACCTGCCGACTCCTCTTTCTCCTTTCTCTGCTTTCCTTCATTGTTTTGCATTATCGTATGTCCAATCAAAACACATATTTTGTGACGATGCGCCATTCTGTAACGCTGATAAATGGTGAATTGAGAAAAAAAACTCGAGGGTTTTGACCCCTGTGTGTGTTTCCACCTGACTCAACAGAGAACCTGCCGACCCCTCTCTTTGCTTCTCTGCTTTGTTACGTTGTTTTGCATTGCTCATTTCTTCCAATCGAATATTTCAATCGCAATCGTAGCTTATGCTATGTGTAACTAAGCGCGATTGAGTCTACGATTGCACATTCGTCTTTGTAACCGCGATTCAGCAAAATCGTCGTCGCGTTTGTAAAATTCGCTGTCGCGACTCTATGTGCATATACCCTTATTCTAGTATTTTTTACTCGTTTTAACTTTTATTACCATGCATGTAGAGCATGTTTAGTGTCTAGTGGTCCAGCGGCTTAATGTTAAAGCGATAAGCGTAGTGCGTATGCGCAGTTGTACATAACCATTTTTTGTGTTTGGGCTTAGAGAAACAGAGCGACTCTCAGAATTGACTTGCGGTCCTAACATTCACAGCTATATTAGTCTTTGCGCGTTTTATTAACTCTTATTAGCATCTGAATTAGTGCTCTCCAATACTCTGAATCAGGAGTCATGACTCTGGCTCGTTGGGATTTTTGGAGTCATTTGATGACCCTGAGTCAGTTTTCCGTTAGGAGTCAGAGCTATGAATTTGGGAATAGACTCCCAGTCTTGGGCTTCATGATTCTTTTCCACCATTATGTAAATGAGCATAACGGACTTATTTCCCCTATTTATCTCATTTATGTTCATCAAAGTAAATATTAATTTTTAAACTTCAGATTGTATTACGTGACTCACTCCCAAACATCTGAGTCATATAAGTCATAGTCATGACTTCTAAAGTTTAGCGAATCAAAGTCATGACTTCCAGTCATTGACTGACGCATGCCAAACTGGAAGTCATAGAAAACACTAAATTGAATGCATATTTAGTATCTAGTGTTCCATCGATGGAACACTCAGTAACTCCCAGAAGATGGTGGTTTGTGTTTCAAACGATGTATCTATATGCACCCACAGCTAAGACCTACACTGCCTCAGCGCTCTAGGACAAGGTCCAATCGGTTAGACAGTGTCTTTTATTACGTAATGCTTTTTAGACAACCTAACGTAAACATTAACTGAACAAGAATTGAATTTCTATTTAGTATAAATCAAGTAAAACGTTTTGAAGAACAGAATACTTTCATTGGACTAACGATAATTTCTTTTGAAAAAAATAAACCTTTGGAAGAGGCTACTCCTAGAAGCACCGTCGACCATGCTAATGGTGATGTAACTGGAGAAAATTCAGATGATTCTGCAGCTGAAAATTCAGAGTTTGACTTGAATTATAAGCTACAGCAAAAATCCGCTGTGAATAAATTGAGATTTAAATGTTACACCCTCCATGCATTCAAAGAGTCAAGACCTATACGGATTGATTTGCTGATGGTACGCGGTGAAGTTGGACAGCATTTTGTTTTCATCAAGAGTTTACACACTGTTATACAGAAGTCATGGAACTCAAACAAACGAAGTCTGCCGCTAGTGTGTCCATCCCTTTCACAACAACACATATGATGAACTTGTAAACTATTGTGGTGAACTAGGACTCCAAAAAGTAAATTTACCAACAAACCAATGGCTAAAGTTAGATAAGTTTAAACGAACTGTGAAGCTACCTTATATAATTATGGCCGATTTCGAAGCACAGTTAAACACTGATCACCGATCACTGATCCGGAAGTCAAAATTGTAACTGGAAATGGAACAAATAAACTGAATGTTCACAATCCAGGATCATACTTGTGGTTATGTGTTGATGCTGATAATGAGTTAAAAAACGGAATTTAACATGCTCAGAATCAAAATGGAAATGTCAAAAAATGATCGAAAATATTGTTAAATATTCGGAGGAGTTGATGGAAGACATACACACCAGAGAAGAAATCGCCAAGCATCATTTGATAATTTCAAACGAAGACGATGCAAATTTACTTGATCCTGAATTTATACTTAATCAAAATTGTTACTTTTGTAATGAAAGTCTACGTAATGTCCCATCATATCGAATTTATTGACAACACTCACATTGGAATTTCAAGTATGAAGGACTTGCCCACCTCTATTGCAATTTGCAAGCGAGGCAGAAAAAAACCAACTAGTGACTGTTATGAATAATTTCAAGGGATACGATTTTAAGCTTGTTTTGGAATCGATAGACAATCGTTTGATTGAACGTGAGTAGTATGTACGTGATGGTAAATCCCCCAGCCCTGGGGCTAAAATCTATTTTTGTCACCCTAAGACCCTTTCACCCAAAATCTATTTTTGTTCACCCTAAGACCCTTTCGCCGTAAGACCCTTTCACCCTAAGTTTTTTCACCGTAAGACCCTTTGTTGGGATGGAAGACCCTAAGTATCAAGTTCAAACATGTTTAAACCTGTCTGAGTCTATGAACAATTTTTGTTCTTAGAAAAGACCTTTTCACCCTAAGACACACTCACCCTAAGACCCTAAGACACTTTCACCCTAAGACACATTCACCCTAAGACCCTAAGACNTGAAAGGGTCTTAGGGTGACAAAAATAGATTTTAGCCCCAGGGCTGGGGGATTTACCATCACGTACATACTACTACGTGTTGATGTGATTTCATGTTCCCAAGAAAAGTTTGCAGCAATTATGCTAAAAACCGTGAAGGAAATGAATTTGAAGTTCATCGATTCGTTTGCGTTTTTTAACCACAGATTGGACAAACTAGCAAATAATTTCTCCTCTAGTGGTTTTAAAATTACACGTAAAGTATTTGAAAATTTAGGTGATAAAGTCAATTTGCTCTGTCGAAAAGGAATTTATCCTTACAGCTATGTAGATAGTGTCGCCAGATATGCTGAAACTACACTGCCACCTGTAAAGCCATTCAAGAACGATTTGACGGTTGACGAATGAACGTGGAAGAGTACGAATATGCACAAAAAGTATGGCATAATCTTCAAATCACAATTCTTGGAATGTATATGGACAGCTACTGCTTGGCCAATACAACCATTTTAGATGATATGTTTATGCAATTGAGAGATTTGATGTTTGCAAGTTTTGGACTTGATATTTGCCTTTATTTTTCACTCCCAATGCTGACGTATGATGTCAAGTTGAAGAAAGCTGGAGTTTGGTTGCAACACTTGGATGATATTCCAATGATTAATTTTTTGAAATTTTCAGTTCGTGGTGGCTTAGTGAGTATTGGTGAATTGCGAACAGCAAAAGCCAACAATGAAAATGTTCTAGATTATGATCCTTGAAAAGGCAAGACATAGATTTGGTTTTGTGATTTGAACAACCTTATGGTTGGGCACTGAGTCAAAAACTTCCCCACGATAGATACGTGTGGGTTGGTGTTCAAGAGTTGATTAGAATGTCAGAAAATTGCAAAAATTTCTTTAATAAAATCTCTGACGAAGGAAGTATAGGGTATTCTACTTAAGTAGACATTGAAATTGATCCAGAATACCATGATAAACTTAACGCTTATCTCCCCATGCCATACAAGAGATTGGTAGAAGTTGATGAAATTTCCGGACCAATGGCGGACTTGGGAAATAATAAACAAGTCAACATGTCAACTTTCAAAACTGAACGACTGATTACAGATTTAAGACCAAAAAAAAATTATGTTTGTGAATTTCGGGCTTTTAAAATGTGGATGGTTGCAAGGTAACAGTAGTCCATCGAGAAGTATCATCAAACAGCCTGGTTGAAATCATTGATTGATTTCAATACAAAGAAACAAAAAGAAGCAACGAGCAAAATTGAAATTGAGTTTAGAAACTTCACAGCAACGGAACGTTTGGAAACCTTGTTGAGAAAAAAAGAGAACGCGTCAACATTCGTGTAATTGTCGATAAACAAAGTGCTGCAAAATTTAACAAAAAGCCAACTGGGCAAAGTGTTAATATAATTCACAAAAATTTAGTTTTGCTGTCAGTGAAACATTTAGAAGTGACACTGGACAGAACAGTTGCATGTGGACCACTGTGTTTGGAAATGAGTAAAGTACTAATATTTGATTGGTACTACAACTACTTTTACAAGAAATATGGTAACAATATGAAATTACTGATTTTGTAAATGCAATATGTAACCCAATTCAAACATTTGTAACTAGTAAAAGCCTATGTTCTTTTAAACAAAAAATATATACTGTTGAATCCACTAAGCAAGCAATCAATGGTTGTGATATTAAAAAATTTAGTTTACCAGGTAATATTAATACATTAGCATTCGGTCATAAGAACATTTGTTTTAGTATGTAAATATTGTACAACATTCAGAAAAAACTGAATTCCGAATTCGAAGTCTGTCATCCTGTTTCAAATGATAATCAATAAATAAATGTTCGTATCGCTTCAAATCTTGGAGTGGAGTTTCGAATATCAAATTTCTTTTTTTCCCATTCATTTGGCGTCCAAGTATATGCATTTGACTTGCCTGTCCCGGATTTTTTATTGGACAAACGTATTGGCAGTTGGTTGTTACAGTGCTAAGCGACTTTTCAAATTAGTTGAGTGTTTAAATATTAGACTAACGTTACGATGATGAGATGTTTTTGTAAAGACAGAAGAAATCTTTTTAAGTTGACAAATTTCTTGCATCAAATCGTCAAGTACAATAATGTATGACAATCAAGTGGATCAGAAAATTCCGCAAGAAGACCTTGATTAAATTTAATGAAGGGATTTTTTGCTTGAGTTTATCAAAAAAAGTTTCCTGAAACTCTGTATAGTAATATAGAATGTCGTCGATAGGAGTATCAATCAATTCATGACGCCTTTCTAGAACAGATGCTGTTAATGTAGACTTTCCTGATTGAGAGCAACCGCTAACAGTCATACAAAATGGTGCTTTGAGACGATAATCAAAATCGACACAACGTTCCATGTCAAGAGTCAGTATAAAACTGATAGTTTATTTCAAATATTTAGAATTTAAACAGTTTTTTTTCAAGAATACATACTTGAATATTCCAGTGGCAAAAATGTAAGTAAAATAAATTTTGTTGTCTTTTTGAGTCATACAACTTGAAGTTTGTTTACTCGTTGGATTCATTTCGATGGAAATTATAGATTTGTCTGTAGGAATTTGAAATTCTGAAACTTAGATTGACAGAGTAGTACGAGATTTGAAATTTTGATACCTTCATTTCTTTTAATTGCAATTTTATATTCATTTTGTTTTAGCAGAATAGCATTGTTAACGAGATGGATTTGAAAGTTTGCAGTGGCAGAATGTTCGTACCGTTTCTGAAGCCACTCACCCAAGTGCCTTCCTAAAATATTCATGAAACGTGTCAAAGGGGAAACCGGCTTATGCAGCTTTATGAACCGAATACTATGTCCGGAGACCATAATCTATGCAGCCTTTGTTGCCGCATAACTATGCAGGCTTAGCCTGCATATGGAAACTCTAAGGCCGCATAGATTATAGGGAACATCCTTACCTTTAGATTCGAGTGTCATTTTGAGGGTCCAAAATCCTACCAAAGTTTGAATCAATAGTCTCTAAGAGTTTCAATAGCTTTTCGTCTGTAGTTGGTTTGTGGCTGAGAAACTGGCAGAAATAACTGATCCCAATAAAGGAACTAAATAGAATTGTCAGGACAATAGTAAGAATATTCGCTGGTGTTGTTTTCACTTAACGCTCTCCAGCCGACGACACATGTCCACTAGTGTCCATAATGACAATGCTGAACATAAAAATATCTCTTTGTTTAATTATTCGTTTTTCATACGATTAAAACATTACACCTCAATGTCTTGCTCAAGTCGGATCTTGATTTTGCTTCTCAATCACATTGCCGAGTTATCTAAAAGGATCTCTAGCTCATTCCCAGAGTAGGTAATGACCACAATATTATCCAAATTCGTTTGCAAACTGCAATTACAATTGGAATTACTGCAAGTTGACAAACGATTCAGTATAGGTCGCAAAAAATTGAAGTAACTCATCCTTCAACGAGCACAAACTACCTCTTGTCTGTAAATACTTTGTCTTAATATACCATTTGGTCCTTTCACCACACACGTAACCGGGTTCGTCAATTTCACTTTTACAATTTTATGTACAGTCTCATTGAATGTGTTTGAATAACCCTTTTCAAATATCTTTTTTGTCTATTCAAATACACCAAGGTACCAATTTTTAATATTCCCTTTGTTTTCCGTATTTGTCTTCCGTAAAGTTTTTTGAACACTTCCATTTTTGTTTTTTTGAAAACACTTGATGGTGTACGTCCAATACTTCTGTTGTATGAATTTTTGATAGACTTTTTCAAAATCTGACATTTTTTGCACAAATGGGTTTCTATTGTTTTCCGTGACATTTCTAGAAATTGGACATTGTTTGATTTGGATATTGAGTAGATAGTCGCAAGGAATTACTTCACGCTGTCCCTTCTTCCGCTTTATAATATACTTGAGTCATCGATATATCACCAGAGTATTCATTCTTTTGTATAGTCTTTGAATTGTATTCGCTTGTCTCTGTTGATATACATTATTGATTCATATTCCTTATAAGCAATGACTGTAACAGTCTGTGGCAAAGCTTTCTTAAACCGCAAATTAATTGCAATATTGCCAAATTTAGGAATACAAAATGTATCTCTTGCTTGTCGAACATTAAACACTTTGAAAACTTTCTCGTTTTTAATTTTGTCCAATTTGATGTCAATTTCAGTATAACACCTACTGATACCCAAATTGTCAAATATTGACAAATATGTCAAAACTGAAAGTTCTCACCAACGTCAAGTTTGTTTGCATGTTCAGTTATCGATTCCTCATTCACTTTAATTGCGGCCAACGACAAGTCAAAATGCTCAAATGCCTACGGATTTGTAGAGTATGAGCCGTGGACAGCACTTCTATTAATCAATCCAATTACAATGCGATCTGGTAAATGACCGCTAATCAATTTTTGTTAGTATTTTGTAGTGTTCCGGTTGGCAGAGCATATGTTTTCATGATCACCGCACGATTAGGATAAATTGCTGAATTTTCCATTTCCAAATTTTTTAAATGTCCCAACTTAATTGAAGGTAAGAGTATATGTTTCTTCACCAAAAGTTTGACTTCCAGACCTTGGAATTGGAATCGTTTCTGCCGTTTGACTTCAAAATTCATCGAGAGTTCGATACAACTGAATGCGTATATTAATTCTAGGAATTAAAAATCTTGGTTGTGTAAACAGTTCCGTGTTCAATTGCCTGTCAATTCAAATGTTTTACTTTTCATGACCATGTCCATTCTCTTTAGCCATCCCGCGTCCGTAGTATTTAGTTCCGAGTCTGTTTTGGTAATCATGGGAGCTTCACCAATTGACTTTTTGTAATTTCGTGAATAACCAAGAAAATCCTCAATATAGTTTCTGTACGGTTAGTAACTGGATTTCTCCTCTTTTTTTTTAAATGAACTGAAATTCGATCAACCATAGAATGGAGTAAATTGTTAACTGGAGCATACGTGGAAATTTCTGTAACATCGGAGACGTCCACCTCAGTTTTAAGTTGCCAATTTCCCTCAAATATATAGTTTTGATTCTGCAAAATTCAAATATTGTACGTCGTTTCCTTGAATGAAAAATGCTATTGGTGCACTTCGATTGGTTACATTGTGTAATAGATGGTACTCGGTCATACTACTGGATGATATAGTAATGTCATATTCAGGTTCACTAAACAAGTCCGTTTCTGCTCTAACATAATACATCGTTGGCTATTTGCTTGCTTTCGGCTCATTTAAAAAATTAAATTTACGGGACTTTAAAATTTTTTTCTGTCTCCTTTGATTATTGTTTCTCAATGTTCTTTTGATGCTTACACGACGTCGACCACTGCCAGACTGATCCAAACCTTGTTTTACGATTTCTTTAAATGCTTCTTTAGACTGATCCGTCACATTTTCCAAAATGTTTCGCTCGTTTTGAAGTACGTCCGCTGCAGCGTTCTTCTAGGTTGTCGACTCATGTGGTAGAACAAATTTTTTCACTAATGGAATCCATTTTCTACGCAAATATAGCAGAAATGACCAATCCAGATCCACGTTGTTGTACTTGATTAGGTTTATAGAATATTAAATGATCGTCTTGATCTCATCCATGTTGAGGACTGTAGAGTTTAAACACCTCGTCAACACTGTATTTGTGCATTATTAATATTTTCGTTGTCTTAAGTGTAGCGTTGCACTCAGCGATCCAGATTCGAATGGTAGGGCCGATTCACTTTCGCTTCTTATATACATATGAATACTGTCAATTCTTGTTTTTGTTAATGGTAGATACTGCAAGTGCTGAAAGTCAATAGTTGAAACCTTGTCATCAACACCAGCATATGTGACAATCCGGATTAGAGGCGCCAACTGGTTGCCTATATATTGTGGCTCAACAATGTCTTTATACAAGAACATCCTAGTTTTTCCATAATTGAAGTATGAAGGGCATCTACCCTTTATGGCGACATTACCATCTATAAACTCATTTTTATCTATGAGTCCCAATATACCTTTTAAATGTGATACCACTTCTAGTTCTTCAAAGTTTTGCTGACCAGCCAAAGTTAACGTTATAATACCTTCAGTCTCTGTAAATTTGTAATGTTTTGCGCTTGAGTTTATTGTTTGAATGAGGCTTGAAACTGACGTACACTTTTGTCGTACATGTACTGATTCAAAGTTCAATTGGTAAATTACCTTGTCTTCAGATGGTAAACATTTTGTTTTGCCAATTGCTGCTTACTTGTCTTTAAGGAAATTTTCTTATTGATCGCATTCCAGAATGTTGGAGCTTATTTCTTTTGTTGACAGACCTATTTTTCATGATTTTTAGTAATTCGATATCAATTTTACTTTCCTAAAGAATTAGGTCAAATATTTTCATCTCTCACGGTATAGAACAAAATTTATTTACTGCTGGCATTATAACTTTGACAGATGATTTGCTGTTACGTTGAGATTCGTGATATCCATCGATATGTCCTACCATATCTTTGATTGACTTTTCAAAGTTCATTGGTCGAATTACGTATGGTTTCTCATAAGCAAACTCCACACAGGTCTCACATTATCCCCATTTGACTGCAACTTAATTTGATAATTTTCAACAAAATTTTGATGATTTGTTCCGAGGCTAGTTACTGGTTGCACACTGTAGAATTCGATGGATGTTTTAGTCAAATAAGTTTTTTCGTCGGTAAATCCTTTTTTTTACACTTATTTTTCTGTAAATGCTGTTGCTATATCGATTCCTTTGCGTTTGCATATTTTCAAATATTGGTTGGGGTAAACACAATTTTCCTCTTCACATTTTTATTTGTAATATTGAAAATTTTTTCCACTACGTTAGGTAAGTTAGCTTAAACTCTAGCGATTTTTCCAAGTTTTAGTACAGTATAGTCTTTAGGAATTGACTGTTTTTAAATGTGTAGCTACACGCGACCAGTGCTACTTCATGTACGTTGTTTTCTAATTCCAGTAGGCTACTTAGCTGATTTTTAAAATTTGAAATTGTGTTTTTAGGAAAATACAATTGTGATGCATCACTTTGTAAATGTACATAAAAGTTGTCCATTTCTTACCAAGAACAAATTAACACTGGATTGAATATTGCCTTAGCATGTTTAATTCATAGCTTTCATCGTCTAAAAAAATCTGTCCTCCTAAGGTTTACTTTCTCTGATTATCATTGTAAACAAAAAAAATTGTCGCAAAACTGAAGGTTAACCTCATTAGACTTATATGGTTCGAACGTTTTACGGGCGTAGTACCCAAGACTAAGCCCTAACGTTCTATTGCGTTGAGTTTTTAGAGTTGTAAACCTGAAAATTAAAGCTTTTAGGCCTATTTTGAGACGATCAGGTGAAATTAAACAAAAAAAAATTTAGGATTAGACATCTGTCATCTTTAAAAAAGAGTCTTAAGTTAAGTGTCTATTTGAGTCGAAAACATGTCACCTCAAACCTCAAAAAAAATCTAAATTGTCTACTCATGGCAAGGTCGTTGTGTTTGTTTACTTCGAGATCGTTCGCCAAGAATCTCGCTACCCGTACATGACACTTCATCCCCTTATCCACCGCTGTACATGGCACTTCATCCGCCTATTAACTGCTGTACTTGGCACCTCATCCCCTTATACACTTATGTACATGGCACTTCATTACCCTACACACTTGTGTACATGGAACTTCCCCCCCCCCCTTTCCCTAACTACTGCTAAGTTTTTATATGAATTCTTAATTTCCATTCATTTTTCGTCACTTTGTGTTTAGTCGAAATTCGTTGGTCAACTTCATACACCAGCGAATTCCGCTCAGCTCAGCTAAAGATTTTACAATTCTGTTTCTTGAATCTTCTAGAATTTTGAAAATTTATCCGACATATCATTAATTTTTAATTTATTTTTCTGTCTACTTTGAAATTCTAACTACTAATTATGAGTACTCCGCAAACTCCTCCCAATCCACCAAGAGTTACAATAGGTAATTTAATGCCCTTATTGAACATCTCCGCTATTAGCCAGACAAAAAGGTCGGGCAGGTCGATGGATTCTAGCACCCTTGGATTTCCAACTCCAAAAAACCGGCCTTAAACGACGATATGGTTAGGATAATCCTAGAGGCTATCTCAGGGGTTAAAGCTGATACAACTGCAATTATTTTAAGAATTGATTTATTGGAACACTTAGTGGAAAGACAGGAGATTGATATCACAGATCTCAACACCCAAGTTTCTAATCAATCGGCAGCCATCAGGTAACAATCCTCTACTATTACAGAACAATCCATTTTGATATCCATGCTGCAAATGCAGAAAAACAAACTGACGGACAAATTGCGGAAACAAAATCTAATGTTCCACGGAATCTCAAAATACATACAGGAAGACCCAATCACCATGGTAGCAAACTTTCTTTTCGCAAACGGCGTAATGGCTAAGGTAGAAACTACTTACAGGATTGGCAAAAGGTTACCTGGTAATGAGAAAGGAAAATTTTGAATTAAGTCTAAATTTATTTCGCATCAGCATAGAACCGCGGCGTTTTGTCTTAAGCCAAAATTGTTGGCAACCAAAGCTCCACAATCGATAACGGAAGATTTAACTGTCGAAACCAAACCAGAACGAAAGACGTTCTGGAGAAAATCAGGCAAACCCCCGAGTTCTATTTACCCTCAACCCCCGCCTAATCTTCATAAATGAGGTTCTGGCCGTCCTCATCAATCACCGCTTTCTGCAAATTTTACTTCCTTTCAATCTATCGCGCTAAATCATTTAGGGAATTTTTCTACAATCTTTTATCTCAACGTACATAGTATAAGTTACCTTAGTTTTAACTTTTAAACACAATTTCTTTCTCTTCAATCTACTTTTTTCTGCCTCTGTGAGACTGTTTTACGCCGACTGGCGTAGTAAGGAGCTAGATACCTCGTATAATTATTTTTCACACTCTGCGACAAAAGGACCCAAAGGTAGGCCTGCTGGTGGTTTTGTGTATAGTTGGGCTAAAAGTTTTCCGTTCCCAGTCATTGTTCTCAAATCAACAGAATTTGCAGTATGGTTCAAAATTTGTTCACCAGCACCTTGTTTTCTGGTCTCCGTATACATTCCGCCAACTCAGCAGTTCCAAGTACGATACATTACTAGCCGAAATATGATCGGCCATTTTTCTTACTTTCGAAAGGGAGAGTAATAGTATAGTGTAAACTGAAAATAACAACTTTGACCTTTAGTGAAGTGAAACAATATATTTTTTGCTTTGTCGGAAATTAAAGAAAAGTACAGGGTGTCAAAATTTGATCAGGATTTTTGAAAAATTTGTTAATTTAGGAAATACCCGGACCCGGGCATTATTAAAATCCCGGGTTACAAAGTAAAGTTCACCAATTGAGATGGAAATAATTATGAAAGGATGATACATTTTGACAGGAATTTAAAAAAATTTAATTTGGAAAATATCCGAATTCGGTTATTTATAAAATTATGCGGGTTAGAAACTAAACTTCACCAATATGGATGGGAAAAATTATGACTAGGCACTAAATTACGTCAGGAATTTTGGAAAATTATTCATTTTGAATAATACCCCAATCTGGGTATTAAAAAATTCTCCGGGTAAGAAACTAAACTTCACCGATTTGGATGGAAAAACTACAATTGGGCACTAAAATTCGTGAGGAATTTTGGAAAATTATTCATTTTGGAGAATACTGAAATCCGGGTATTAAAAAATTCTCCGGGTTTGAAACAAAACTTCACCAATTTGGATGAAAATAATTATGATTTGGCACTAAATTACGTAAGAAATTTTGGAAAATTATTTGTTTTGGAGAATACCCTAATCCGGGTATTATAAAATTCTCCTGGCTAGAAACTAAACTTCACCAATATGGATGGAAAAAATTATGATTGGGTACTAAATTATGTCAGAAATTTTGGAAAAGTATTCATTTTGAATAATACCCGAATCCGGATTTCTCCAAAATTTCTGACATCATTTACCCCGAATTCGGGTATTTCAAATTTCGGAATTTCTGGTCAAAATTAATAATAATTGGTTCGACATGAATGCTGGAGTCGAAAGTCGATTAATACCACACATGACCTACATGATTTTTTTTTCAAAAAAAAATTTTTTCAAAATGATACAAAAATTCAAAAAATTGGAATTTTGAAAATCTAAAAAAAAATTTTATCTGGGGAATGCGATTGAGAATGCTCATGCAAAATTTCATCTTAATCGGTCCATAAATACCGAAGTAAAACCTTGGCAAATGGACCCCATTTTTCCAACTTTGGACCTATATGCCTCCCAGCCCCCCTGCACTCCCTTCAAAAAATTTTCATCAAGAAAATTTTTGTTTTATTCCCTCAACAAATTGCAACAACAATACAAACCGGAAACTGGATTTTCAAAATTCACATTGCAAAACATTTTTTCATTTACCTATTTGAATGACAACTACTCGTATGATTCCTAGTATAAATATGGGTGTCTCTATGTGTTTAAGTACCAGTCGTCTAGTATTCCTTCCCAGCCTCACTGGGATGGAACGCCGATCAGTCCGGGCTGGAAAGGCTTTTTTTGTTAGCAATAACGTTAGTAGTTTTTAAATAAAGTTAAATTATTGCACAAAGCAATTTGAGTTAAGTTTGAGTTTTTTTTTTATGGTAAAGTTTTGGTCTATGTTGGTCAATAGTCGGCCAAATAGAATAGAGTTTGGATTGGAGCGGGAAATGCTCCAACTCTAAGTAAAGTTGTTTTTGTTAACTTAAACTTTTAGTTTTAAAGTTAAAGTTTTTTTTAGTATATTTGTTAAATTGTTTAAAAATAAGAGTTTTTGATTGAGAACTAATAGGCTGGTGAGCGGTTTTGTAGTTAAGGTAAGCTGAACCGTTACAATACTTTAAAAGTTTTTCAGTAATTCTAACATTCATAATTATATTTTATTTAAATCTATTTATGCGCGTAATTTCATTGATAGGGCAATGGCCCACATCAAATAAACTTGATTGATTGATTGATAATATTTTAAATTCTGTTTAAATTTACGGGGTTAAAATTAAGCCATATCAATGTCCTAAGCTTTCATATAGGTTATTCTTACAAATTCTGCACATACTACGCTTGACCTTGACCTGTCATCTCAAGGAGTCATGGCAAAAAAAAGGTTAAAGAAAAAATTACTCGGTTAGACAGCCTGAACAACTTTTGCGTAAGGAATTTTCTCGCTGATGAAAGAACTGGGATTCGACCTTGACTTTCGACCTCAAGAGATAATCACAAAAAAAGGTTTAACATGAAAAAAAGTTTTGGACTTTGAAAAGTTTTGTACATATCCTTATGGAGAAAAACTTAGAAATATTTCTAGATCTAATGTTAAAAAACTTAGAAATTTTCACGGGCCCCTTTAGGTCGTATTCAACCACCTTTGACTTC
This sequence comes from Holacanthella duospinosa, assembly GCA_002738285.1. NCBI lineage: Eukaryota > Metazoa > Arthropoda > Collembola > Poduromorpha > Neanuridae > Holacanthella > Holacanthella duospinosa. Next base: position 557,874 of record NIPM01000063.1, read on the forward strand.
AAGAGGTCACCACAGAGAAAAACGTCATTAGGAAAAGTTGGTCACTGAAACATTCTAAGCAAGATTTGTAGATGACATTTGGTCACTCAAGATAGGTTACTATATCGATTGGAAATTTTTCAAAGTACATGACCCAAGTCGTAGTGACCACTTAAGGTCACAGGATTTCAAACACTAAAATTCATATATTTTCGTGAACAAATGATCCCATCCGCTAACAATTTTAGTAATTACAATTAAATATTTGATTACTCATAGTAAGTTTGGATTTATCTATTTAAAATTTTAAAAATTGTGACGATTTGGAATCCTCATGGTATCCAAATGAGTTGCGGACAGACAGATGATGATGACCTCCGGAAACCACCTTCCGTGGTTCCTCCTCACTCTCTCTTTCTGAACCGAAACTGCCAAAATTCACATTTTGACCTAACCTACCTATTTATACTAACCTATGACCCTAAGAACTACTAAATAAATTAACAAAACTCCGACGTTAAAGTTTTTCTGAGCAATTACTGTCCCAATAATTTATTAAAACTAATAAACTTTACTTTAAATTTACAATTCTCCAACGAATGGAGACTTCGAAACAAGAAGACTTGACGAACCGGACATCAAGTCAATAATGAATCCAATATCCTTTCACAATGTAGTTTTTATCTTTGTACACAACAAAGACAAAAACTACATTGTGAAGGAGAGCCAATCGACAAAAGCCCGTTGGCTTTTTCCGAGAAAACAAAAGACAAAGAAATCAAAAATAGGTTTAATTATGCAAGCCTAACGGTTGCATAATACAGAAACATTACCGTATCAATATCTTTAATTAGCGAAGTTGGTTGCAACATTTGGTTTCAATAGTCTTGTGTGCAAAATTTTAAAATCTTACTATTTTCAAACTTTTAGAGTTAAATGATTTTAGTGATCAGGCAATATTAAAGTTTGAACATTTCGTTTTAACTCTAAAATGTTTGGAACTTAGAATAAACTTTGGAAGTCTTGTGTAAAAAATTCGTTAAACCAAATGTTAAAAACTAGCTCCACAAATTAGAGCAGATTTCTAAAATCATGTTAACCCTAGCCTATGAATTTTATGATGAAATTATTCGGTTCAAAATATTGTAATTGTTAGCGGATAAGATCATAAGAAACTGAACATAGACAAATTGTAGTGTTAAAAATAAACTGATCTAATTGAAAAGCTGCCCAAATCTTCAATCACATAGCTGGTTGCGGTCACTGAAATTTTGGCGGTAAATAAGTTGTTGATAGAGCTCGGGGTTTTTTCAGTTTTAGTTCTACAGTATATTTCAGTTTTTTTCCGTTCAGGTCAGTTTTTTAGACTGAACTGGAAAAGGTTCGAAGTTAACAAATACTGAACTGAACTGAACTGGAAAAATAGTTTTAATGGAATGACTGAACTGAACTTAACTGGAAAAAATTTTTTAAGGTAAATACTGGACTGAACTGAACTGGGAAAAAATTTCTACCAACAATTACTGAACTGAACTGAACTGGAAACCTTTTTTTAGGAACTGAAAAAAAAACTGAACTGGAAACTACCCTTCCAATTCCCAACACTGTCTGAGAGTGTGAGTTTGCTGGCGCGCAGCTCGTGTTTAGTTTGAAGCACACTTGTAACTTACACCACTACACATCAAAATCGAACTCCAGATTTTAATAAAAAATCTAAATTCAACGCTTTGAAAAATTCCAACTCACTTGTTAGATCATTCTGAGTCCATCATTTTAAGTTTCTCAAAATCGAAATCCATAACATTTCAGGCCGTCGAAATTGAAATATACTAAGATGATAAGTTTCACTAGTGATAATTCATGGTGATAAGTGGGTATTCCGATGCACCAAATTGAAATATACTAAGATCTGGTGATAAGTTTCACTAGTGATAATTCATGGTGATAAGTTAGTATTCCGAGGCACCTCAAATTATGATGAAGTTTATTTTGTAGACTAATAATGAGGTAACTGATCACAAATATGAAAAAAATTTCACAGAAAACGAATAGAAAAAAAAATATGAATTATTCAAAATGGAACAAAAATAGGATTTAATATGCATTCGTTGTTAGAATTAGGATTCGTCAGCTTGTTAATCAATAAAATATTTCATTAGTATTATGTTATTAAGTAAAAAAAAAGGCGGCGCGCATCGCGCGCCTCCGTTAGCTGTTGAAAGAGCCTTCGGCTCGTTCAAACACCGCCGGGAAATATGGTTTGAACTACCTGAACGCGATACCTGTTACAGGTATGCAATCACACTCAACTAACACAATCCAATTGTGCATGTTACCGATCCGTGTATGCTTGAATACGTCTATTAATTACCTAACAAAAACATTGAGAAAATACCCTCTCAATAATTTTTGGCACAAATTTGCATAATTTTTGCAAAGTTTGACTTGGCCGCCAACAATAGATGCCAGATTCGTGATCTATATTAAATTTCTGATCGATTGAGGTATAGCTTACCCAATTCCACTTGGATATTTGGGTAAGACAGTGCAAAAAAAAATTTCTTTTTTGAACAAAAATTGCAAAAATTTTGCAAAATTTGATTTGACCGCCACTAATGAATTCGTAATCTGCATGAAATTTCAAATCGATTGAGGTATCACTTACCCAATTCCGCGAGGAGTGGGTTTCCATTAATTGTTCCCTTTATGGTGCTAGGGTGCTAACTTACCGGTCTGATTTGCTGATCTGCTAATTTTATGGTAATGCTGTGCTAACTTTTTGCACCCACAGCAACAGCTGACGCACAAATTAAATTTCGATTTTAATTTCGATCTCTCCGAATAACGGATTTCGAATTCGAATCGTTAAAATTATGAATTTTTTTAAGTATAAAACTGTCTAATTTAAGAAAATTCCGTTTTATTATACATGCTTGAAACTTATCACCAGATCTTAGTATATTTCAATTTCGACGGCCTGAAATGTTATGGATTTCGATTTTGAGAAACTTAAAATGATGGACTTAGAATGATCTAACAAGTGAGTTGAAATTTTTCAAAGCGTTGAATTTAGATTTTTTATTAAAATCTGGAGTTCGATTTTGATGTGTAGTGGTGTAAGTTACAAGTGTGCTTCAAACTAAACACAAGCCGCGCGGCAGCAAACTCCCACTCTCAGGTTTGTTGTGCGTTGCGGAAGTTGAAAAGAATTGGGTAGTACAAAAAAGCAAGATGTAAACAGTAACGCTTTGTTGCTTGGGAGTCATGACTCTTCGTAGTGAGTCACTACTCACTCGCTTTGCAAAGGCACAGAGTTACGACTCAGTGACTCCCATTTGTCTATTGAGTCAGAGTCACCCAAAACGAGTGACTCTGAAAAATGTATGAGTCAGAGTCACCCAAAACCAGTGACTCCGAGAAATGGATGAGTCAGAGTTACGTGACTCAGAGTAACTGAGTCAGTCATTCGACACCCTAACCCGAACACCTGAGGCATAAATCTTACAGTGACTGAGTATCATGACTCAGAGTCAGAGTTAGGAGTCGGGAGTCATTTGGTGACTGACTTCGTTTTGGTAGAACTCATGATTATAAGTCATGATTGTTTACCGAAATGCGAAAATGAGCATAACGGACTAATTTTCCATATTTTCCCCATCTACTATTACCATTAAATATATATATTCTAATTTCGGATTGTCTTACACGGTTTTACATAGTTGTATTACATGACGCATATTTATTTTTATATCATTATGCACATTTTTTTATTCAAAGTCACCTCCCAAAATCAAGGAGTCATACTAATGGATCCGAAAGTCGGACTGAAAATGTTTAGAGATTCGGTGACTCTGACTCTGCTACACTGAGTCATGGTGAAGACTAGTTCAAACTTTCGAAGTTGAGACTAGTGGAAACTTTCTTCAAGTCAGAAAATTTTGCTTTTGAATTGGACGCAGAGGTCCTTTTTCGCGCTAGAGTCTGTTCGTTTAAAACATGGATGGATTTATCTGTTAATTAAACAAGGTAAAAATTAAATGCGCGGCTAAAAAGTTTAGTACTGCATAAATAAAAAATAGTTCCGAGGGAATGAAATCCTTCCCAGGTTAAATAGGAAAGCAAATCTTCGAAAATATATAAAAACATTTACGAGGAAAAAGAATTTTTTAATACTTATATTTTACGCTGGCAAAAGAAAATGTAACCGAAAAATTTGGGTAACTCGAGTGATAGAATTACAATTTTGAGATTGGACATTTAACATAGTTGGAAATTTTGTATTAAATTTCCAATTATGATAAATGTCCAATCTCAAATTATGAATTAGATTACGCTTTGAATGTGCCCAGATATGTTGAATGGTTCATGGGATGCATCATGAGACACAACCCTTCCGTTACCAATAGTTTAGGTTTCCCTCCAAAAAAAAAGAAAAGGTTAAAAAAAATTCTTCGCTACATAACATAACTGTAAATCAACCGCGAGTATGCTAAACTTAGATGGGCACACTAAGATAACTTTACGATTCCACTTTCGGAAAAATTGTAGCAAAGTTTCTCATCGCGAAATTAAATAAAAGATATGTCAATCGATCTTAAATCTTTTCTAGATTAAGGATATAACATCTATTATTAGTGCACAAGACTAGTTTTCCAAAAAATTTGCGAATTTCACTGGATTTTTTTTAATCTTTACAATAAATCTCGAAATAGCCCACTGAAATTTGACTAGAAGTATTTCAATCGAGCAGAAAATTGACGTATAATACGAATCTGGCAACCATTTGTGGTGGTCAAGTCAAATCCTTCAAAAATAATTCTAAAGATTTACCAATTTTTTTTGCAAAATTTGACTTTAACGTCAATAATGCATGTCAGATTACGTGATTTGCCTCTAATTGCTGATTGAATGACGTACCATATGAACCAATTCTATTGTATTGTAATTCATTCTACATTTGTTACAAGAACGACTACACAGAAATTCAAGCGGAATTTGCAACTAAAAGAGTGATTACTTTGAGAAGTTATTTGCTTTTAAAGTATTCCAAATCCAGGTAATAACCTTCAAAACCTGTAAAATAAATTGAAAAATATATCGTATAATGAAATGTGCCGCTAAAACCAGGAACTTTGGTTAATGTCACCTAATCTTTAAATTATCACTCAGTTGACTTTATCGGCTATTGTCAACTTCGTTTAGTGACAACCGATTTTTTGGCTCAGTCGGAGATGACATTAAGCTAAAACCACTGTATACCAAATAGAGGTATTCGGCCATTGGCCGAATACCGAATATTCGGATTCGGCGTTAGTGCACTAGCCGAGTGTTCTGCCGAATAATATCGAGTGGGGTGTTCATGGAACACTTTTTCCATGAGGAGCTCAATTAACCACATGCTGTGAATTGATATCTCCTTATTAAAGTTTCAGTTGACACGTTTTATTTTTCAAGAATTTTATGCAGACATGAAACTTGATACAAGAATCGAGTTAAGGGTCGGATGGGTATCGTACAAAATTACTATGTATCTGATCGCGGATCAGTATCAAAAAAATTTTTTTTTGTGGCTCGGATCGTGGATCGGTATCGAGTACTTTTTTGTCTATTGGCTCGAATCACTGAACCAAATCAATAGGCTTTTTTATTGTCGGCTCGGATTGCTGATCGGTATCGATTGATTTTCAGACTGTATCGATTTCTTGGTTCGGGATGGAAATTTTTTCTTAGAGTCGTCTGTGACAGATTTGTTTATGAAGCCCGACTCAATAATCGATCCGCGGATTGGATCGGATCGATATGAATAAAAATTTTGATGTATCGTATCGCAGATCGGTATAGAAATTTTTTAATACTTGGCTCGCGTTGCGGATCGGTATCGACCACTATTTTGTCAATTGGCTGGGATCCGGATCGGTATCGAAAGTTTTTTTATTCTTCGCTAGGATCGGTATCGAACGATTTTCTGGTTGTTGGATCGGATCGTGGATCGGGATCGATTAGATTTTCACTAATGGATCGGGATCGATTTGTGTTTGGCTTCTGTTTCGGATCGTGGATCGGTATCGACCTTTTTCCAAGTTTCATCTGTGATTAAAGATAGACAAAAATAGCCTAGAATCAATTCAATAAGTATAGTTCATACGATTGATTGAGATTATGGCGAAGTAAATTAATTTCTTCACCATATTCTGGAGTAAGTTTCTTCCGCTTCACCTCGAAAACGCTACCTGCTTCTGAAAATAACATCTCTAGAAACATTGGTCTCTTGAGGGGACAAATATTTTTTTTTGCCAACGTAAACAAATTAGGGTAAACTAATTGGTATAGCTTTCACCATGCCAAGAGTTCCAATACCATGCCAATGCCAATCTTCCGACATTTTTAGAATGGTTGTAATCCAGTGGAATTGCAAATGTACATCTATGGACTGATCCGACTAAAATTAAACTACTAGCATCACTCTACATGCATGTAATTTTGCACGGGGTTGCATGGCAATAGTACCTAAAGAACTACATTAGCCGTTAAAAAAAGTTTTCATCATCTCTGGGTCCAATTATTTCCGAAACTTGAGGAATTTTGAAATTCAATCTGATCAATTATCTAGCCGAATAGTCAAGTCACAAGCCAAATACAGAATATTCCGAATCGGCTCAACTTTGACCGAATTATTCGGCATGCCGAATATTTGTTACATCTCTACTAAAAATCACTGAAATTTTTTTCTAAAATTTTAAACAAATTTTTTTTAATTTTTGGCTCGGATCGTGGATCAGTATCGAGTACTTTTTTGTCTATTGGCTCGGATCGCGGATCGGTATCGAAAGGTTTTTTTATTGTTGAGTAGGATCGCGGATCGGTATCGAGTGATTTTCTGCCTGTTAGTTCGGATCGTGGATAGATATCGAAAGATTTTGTACTCTTGGCTCGAATTGCTGTTCGGTATCGATTTGTCTGGGTTCGGATCGTGGATCCAGATGGAAATTTTTTCTTAGTCATGTGTGACGGTTTTGTTTGAAACTCGACCCAGTAATCGATCCGCGGATCGTACCGATATCGACGGAAATTTTGATGTATCGAATCGTGTATCGGTATCGAAATGTTTTTCATTCTTAGCTCGGTATCGAACGATTTTCTGGTAGTTGGATCGGATCGTGGATCGGGATCGATTAGATTTTCACTAATGGATCGAATCGCGGATCGAGATCAAAAAATTTTCCAAGTTTAATCTGTGCTTATAACCGAATTGGTCTTTTAGAAAGAATGAGCTCCCAAACTACCGAGCTTTGGTTGTGATACTAATGTCAAAAAAAAATTTATTCAAGTATTTGATAATTTTGTTTAGAAACACAAATGATGAAGATAGAGGAAGAGACTATCGACACTAAACGTCGTGCCACAACCAACTCTGCATCACGTGGAGTAGCGTCATCGAAGAAAGGAATTCATGAACCACCAAAAAGTGAACCCGATGAGCACTTCGACCATACCGTTGCACATCACACAATGAATTCTTGGACTTTACTTAATCAAATCAAACCTGTTCAGCGCATGCGAGCAGAATGGGAATCACGGATGAATGAAGCAAAGGAAAAATCTGCGGAGGATGCCCGTTTTCTTACTTCTAAAGGCTTTAGTGTAAATGAGAAAAGATTACAAAAGGAAGTCAAAGTAAATTCAGAGGTAATACATCTCAAAGTCACCGAGAGTGGTCACTTTTCTATCAGCAAAGGATATTCTTCTGATGCTTCCCGTAGTCTTCGAAACGCAACTTTCGCTAAAGAACAAATTCGAAACCCAGATCCTAAACCTGTCATCGAGGTATCTGAGCTAGAGAAAACTGCAAGGTCAACGAGGGATGGTTCGAAAGGAAGTGGAAAGTATCGAGATTCATATATTGAATCAGAAACTATCAAAAAATTACTTCGCGACGATGAGAATGATAAATTCAAAACACCCACAGATAGTCAGAACCTTAATATTCAAGAGCATTATGATTTTACCTCAACAATCAAAGAAAAGGCGACACCAGGGCAGACAAGCGACACCAAAAGAAACCAGGCGACAGGTGTTCCACTTTGTGACAACTCAGCATCTCTCCTTTCTTATTTTCAAAAATGGAGGGGATACCGAAGGGTGATAAGACTCGAACCGAACCCCGGTAAACATGTAAAGTTGGATGTGTCGAATCCAACTACTATGATACAGGAATCTGTGGAGTCAGATGAAAAGTCAATGAAAGAATCATCGGAAGCCCCTGTACTTCGTTCTGAACCACTAAAGAGTTGGTGGGATTGGTCCAGTAATACAGGTTCAAAACTTGATAAAGTACCAAGTATAAGTGGCAAAAGTCAAATTCCCAAACTAGATTGGATAGAGGATGACACGAGGTCAAGCAAGGATCAACGACGCAAGATTGCCTTTTTTACTGACAAAGAACTTCGTCTTCTCAATGAGGATTTTGACAAAATTGTCAAAAGTTGGAGCAAGAAGGGGAGAATAGAGTTGAAGAATTCACAACTAAAAAACAACGCTTCCTATGAGCGCATGAAGACAATCTCACAAACGAATCTTTCTAACCGAAACTGTAGGTCAATTACTCATAACGATAGCTTATCATCACAAGCGGCTGTACCGAAGAGCTCGCACTTACTATTACCTGACAAACACTGTCAATTATGCAAAATCCTGATTGGACAAGGACATATCGATGGACCGAATGTCATGAGTACTGATGGATACTATTGGCATACTTACTGCTTCAAATGCGACGTTTGTGATATCCAACTCAATGAAAATAATGTGTTTGTCCAGTACTCTCAACTTTACTGTATGGTCCACTATGCTCAGAAAATCGAGGCACTGAAATGTGCTGGTAAGGAACATTTTCATCAAACTTTTTACCAAAGTTATAAATAGTGTTGCCGCGATGCATCGGCAAGCCGATGTATCGGCCGCCGATTCAGCTAGTTTAACGAATCGGCTTTGCATCGGCAACGCCGATGCAAGGGGCAGTCGAATCGGCTGCATCGGCCGATGCGTCGGCCGATTCATTCTGAATTGTATACTTGAGTGAAATTATCCCAAATCGGACTCTTTCTTTTTGGGATATGTGCTACGAAATAATTTAAATAATTGAGCAAGTACAACGTGGCAACAAAACACACTTAGAATATTATTTATAAGAAAATTTAATTTATATATACTAGGGATGCCCCGAATATTCGGCGCGCCAAAATGTCGGCCGCCGAAACTGCGTATTTTATGATTTCGGCCAGTTTCGGCTACGCCGATACATCCAACCGCAAATTTCGGCCATTTCGGCCGAAATTTAACATGAGAGGCGCAGTGAAATCCAGCTTATTTATTTTTAATATTTCCAATCCTGGACAAGTCTATTCGAACAGTTACATTATATTAGTGCTACTGAGAGTTGAAGGAGAATATTTTATTTTTAATCTCAGTACTCATGCAGAGGCAGATTTCGTTCTGAGTTTGTTCGTAAATATTTCCTTCCGTGGAAAACAAGCGCTCACTAAATACTGTACTGGCAGGAGCGGATAAATACTTATAAACTAATTTTGACAAGTGAGATTATGAACTCAAATTATGTTTCCACCAAATAAGAGGGTCTTCTTTTTTGTCCAAAAGTGGAAGAGAGAGGTAAAGAGATATTTCGGCGGTTTCGGCCTGCCCGAAAGAGACTGCACTAAGTTTCGGCCGAAGCCGAAACTACATTTTTCCAGTTTCGGGGCATCCCTAATATATACTTACCGCATGGACCTTGCTCTGGCTGAGTTTCGTCTGCATTTGAGATCACTACAATTTCGTCATCCAATTGGCTCATTTTTACCAAATTCTTTAAGATTAGCCTAACTTAGATTACAAATGAAATTCACTTAGAATGAAACGAAATTCACGATGCTTTGTGAGCAGGACGTTATTTAGTCGACAAAACTTTGTTTTTGTGACAAAACAGTTTGGTGTCAACGTATGCGTCAGAATCGGCTGCGTCGGCCGATACATCTGCCGATGCATCTGCATCGCCGATTTGAAACGACACTGAATCGGCGCATCGACCGATGCGGGTTTTGGCTTGCATCAGGGCAACACTAATTATAAACACTTATTACAATTTTTGATCTTTTTTCTTATCTTCAAAGATTGTCAACATTACATATTCGAAGAGGTTTATACCGAAGCTAAAGGGAAAGCTTGGCATAAAAACCACTTCAAATGTGATTCCTGTGAGAAAGCGATCATTGATGCAAAGTTTGAGCTACGCTACAATGGGAAAGTTATCTGCTTCGATTGTCACCAACGGGATTTTTCATATGTAAGTTTTACTAAATGTAAATATAATTTTACCAATTTCTCAGCAATTAAGTAGATCATGATTAAAAGTAGTTACTGTGAGACGGTTTATTTCTCACTGTGAAGATTTCTAGGTCAGAGGGGAAATTCGGGGAAGAAACTCTGTATTGTATGCGAAAATGTCATATATGGGGAATATGGTCAAGGAATGTCAAAAAAGTGTACAAAGTGGATTCAGAGGTCAAGGGGTCACGAACCTGTTAGTTGAGAGTCAAAATACCTTTCACTAAACAAAATTAGTAAAAGCCAAATCATCCGAAAAAGACAAAATCGCACACGACATGACCAGGGGAAATGGAGTGGATGAGAGTTGGAATAAGATTGATCTCCCATTCCTCTTTTTCCAAAATGGATGGCTAGACGGTTTGGGAGAAATACCCCCCCTCCCCTGCCCCTCAGGCCGACGAGTTGATCCAACTGAAGAGATGGTGAAAAATTTAAGTGGTGGAAGAGTAAAGTTTTACAAAAGTTGGGAGAAATACCCCCCCCCTCCCCCTCAGGCCGACGATTTGACCCAACTGGAGAGGGCATGGTGAAAAGATTAAAGGGGTGGAAGAGTAAAGTTTTAAAGAAATTGGGAGAATAGACTTTTCCACCTAATACAGTTCGACCATAATAAAAGTTTTCACTACCTAATTCGAATTATTTCTGCTTAGCTGTGGATTCAAAATTCTACCAAAACAGAAATAGAGCAGTTATTTAAGAATAAACTTGTTTGCAAAATTTCGAATTAAAAAAAGTAAAGGTTGTATTAAATACAGCCAAAAAACTGAAGTGAAAGCAAAGAAAGTGGCTATAATTAAAGTTTTCAGTGAATGTTTCTTAGGTATACATTGTATTTTAGCTGAAAATTTTAACAAAATTTAATAGATTAATATTTACAGTCCAACTAGTGTTTTTGGGACGACTGGAAGTAACTTTTGACCCATGCTATTTGCTGGAGAAAGGGGTGCTCCAAAAATTATTGCCAATAAGACTCCTTAAAGCAAATTTTTTTAGATGATACTGTTTACATGTTTCAGAAAGATTATGCGAAAGTAGAGAGGAGAAATTTTTTAATCAAGTCTCTGTGACGTCTAAAAAAAAAGATACGATTTTTTGAAAATTGTAATTTCGGAACATTCTTTTGGGACAATGTACATGAGAAGTTAGGTGTCCCAAACGAATGTTTCGAAATTACAATTTTCAAAAAATCGTAACTTTTTTTCTAGATGTCGCAGAGACTTGATTAAAAAAAATTCTCCTCTCTACTTTCGCATAATCTTTCTGAAACATGTAAACAGTATCTAAAAAATTTGCGTTAAGGAGTCTTACTGGCAATAATTTTTGAAGCACCCCTTTCTCCAGCAAATAGCGTGGGTCAAAAGTAACTTCCAGTCGTCCCAAAAACACTGGTTGGACTGTAGTTGATCAACTAGTTGCACGAATAACTTCATAAACACGTTTTTGTATTGATTCAACCAATTTTCTTAGTCTTGAATTGGGAATCTCCATCCAAGTAGTTTCAATCGCCATTTTTAAGTCTCCTACCAAACACAACAGCTTCCCTTCATCATACATCTCTCTCACGAGGTCGCCCCATAGGTTCTCCATCAGATTCAAATCTTGGAGAAAGTGCAGAGCGAAGCGCCATTGGAATCTCACAGAGTTCGAAAATATCATGATATTTTGAAAAATATCAAAAATATCGGATATTTTGATATTATAGCAGATATTTTTTATATTTTTGATATTTTTGTTATTTTCACGCATTTGATATTTTTAACACAGTTCACACGTTAGGGTCAATTGAAACCCAAATCAAGGTATTTTTTATCACCTGATTAGGAACTAACTACCAACCAAATTAATGCTGCTTGGGAATAAAATAATAGAAAACAAAATATCACAGGTTGAATTTCTTTCATTCATTCGCTTGAATAATACTGCACTTTTACGTCGTGCATGCTTTACACTTACGCTTATGGCTTTATGGGTTGTCTAATTCCAAAACTATTGTTTAATGAAAATATCAAAAATATCATGATATTTTCCGAAATAAATATCATGATATATATCGTGATATATATCGTGATACATATCGATTTGATATTTTCTTCGAACTCTGGAATCTCACTTGCTTGGAGAAAGTTTTTTTTGGAATTCGTCGTGTGGCAACTGGCATTTTTTTGCATCAAGACGCCATTACCTTGTCAAAAGAGTCCAAAATGAGGGATCAGTTTAAGCAACATATGGTTTTGATACAACGACAGTGTTTTGGCGGCGAGTAGAAAAGCCAGATGTGATTAGCTATGGAAACTGAACACCCTCTAAATCAATACTGTGAAACTTTCAAAAATTCTTTTCTCTATAGGGAGATCAAGGTTTGGAACAACTTTTTATTCACAAACAGAGGTATGGTCAGATTCCGAAAAAATCGGATTTTTATATAAAAATCCAAAAAATCCGATTTTTTGGATTTAAATCCGATTTTTTGGATTTTTTGGATTTTTATTTTTTAATTGTCAAAAATCAAAAAAATGATGTCCGAAAGGGCATTGAAATTTTTTTTTTTTTTTTTTTTTAAATTTGCAAATAACGAATTTTTCTGAAAAAATTTCTTCAAATTCAAAATTTACAAGTGTTAAAGTACTTTATTTCATCAAAAACAAAATTGAAGCTAGGAATCTGAATTTGGATGTAGTGTTAGGGCTTAAATTTATGTTCAAGTTTGTCTAATTAGGTAAAAAATAAAAATCCAAAAAATCATTGATTTTTATTCTTGGATTTAAATCCGATTTAAATCGGATTTAAATCAGGATTTAAATCCGACTTCGAACCCTGGGTATGGTCAATAACTTTAGCAATTTTTACAAATTTAAAGAAAAAGCAGCGAAATTTGTTATGACTGACAGAATCAATGCATACAGTGTTTAGATTTACCAACATATCAACACCAGAAACAATTAATAGCCAAAAATATGGATTTTCAATTTTAATTATTGTTATAATTAATTATTAACATTATTATCCACCAATATCTACCCATATTAAAATTTTAGTGATCCAATCACATTTTTATTTTTTATTTTTTATAACTTTAATTTTTAATTTTTAGGTTAATTAAAATTAGCCCTACGCAAGTGGGAGTGTCTAAGTAAATTAACATTTTGTACTATAAATGATGCTTTTGACACTGTAATAAATTACAATCAAATCAAATCAAAAAAATCAAATACAAAACTTTCTCCTGCGTACCCTGTCGAAAATAGGAGTTTCTCCTTGCGCAAGTCATGCTAATAAAATGCAAACCAGTCAGGACCATCAAGGTTGAACTTCTTTTCGTCGCTCTAAATGATAGAGCACCAATCTTTGTTCCAAGAAATTTTCTCCTCGGCCCAAACTAATCGACGTTCCCTGTGGGCTGGAGAAAGTTGTGATTTCTTTAGTTTTTTCAAATTTAATGCATTTAAGTTTCTCCACCAACTTCTAACGGTTTATGAACGGTTTCGGACATACAGAGAGGTTCAAATTTTACTTGATCTTTTTTAAAGAAGTCAATTTGTTGCTACTAGAGAGAATTATCCGACACATGTTCCGTGATGAAAGTTTTTCTTTAGTCCTGGTTTCAATTAGGGTCTAGGGTTTTTGATTTTCTTTAAGAAATTATTGATGTAGGGATGTGTTTTTGTTAGTAACTAGCAATCTGTCAAATTGTGTCACCGAATTAATGAAGAACAACAATTTTCTCTTTAACTTCAATAAATTGCGTTTTGACTGTCATTATGGCTAGATACAATATTGGCATTATTGTAGAACCAAGAATTAAATACCATGCGTGTGCGTATATTTTCACGGACCGACTTTTTGGCTTACCCATTTAATCTGACCAAATTTTAATTATGATTTCAAGACAACTTTTGAGTTATTTGAAATTGCAATTAAAAATTAATAAAATCAGTTTGCATTATAACTCACGTTATTTTGTGTTTCCTCATCCTCACTTTCCGTAATGTAGTCGTCACTTTCAGAGTCTTCTCCTAGTTGTATAACCTGGTTAGGATTTGATGGTATTTGTTCAAGTGATTTCTCGATCAACCTGTCCTTTTCCCAAAACTTATCTTCAAATCTGATTGCAGTTTTGACGCAAGCAGGCCACAATTCCGGTGTCACAAGATCAATACACTTCTGAGTCAAATCATAAACGTGTGCTGTACCCCCTATTGTGTTCAGTTCTGAAACTTTTCGTTTCACAAATGCCCAAATTAGTTCAATTGTATTTAACTCACAATGAGCCACAGGAAGGAAAAGGACTTTAATGTCCTTCCCTGATTCCTCTGCAAGTCTTTCCACCTTATATTTAACTTTGACTGGATGATCTTTACTTAGAACTTTACTTTACAACTTAGTGTGATTAGAGCAGCTTTGGTCATGTCATTGAATCCAAGAACCAGATCTGGTAGCGGAATGTTTCTATGTTCCATATACTTCACAATTTCAGCCTTTCGCCAACTCATTACAGGCATAACTGTCCCTGGAACCCGTTGCTTATGATACGAAGCTTTGTCTAAAACGAACACTGATTTGTCAGGTATGTATTGTAAAACATTTTGGAACCAGTTCAGGAAATATTTTGCGTTCATAGACCGATAATAATCTCCTGATTTATCCGAGGATATAAAAACATCTTTGGCTTCAGGTATGAACCCTTTTTCTCCACCTTGTTTTTAGAAAACAATTTAAGGAACGAAAAGAAAACAATAGGTAGAAGTTTAACTATTGAATTACCAGAAGTGTCGTATATGACGTAGGGAGTAGTCACGTTGAGCAACAATATCCGTCCGCTCAAGATATACTGGTTTTAAAAAATTCTCTTATACTTAAAACCACATTTAATAGTCAAACATTTCCTGAACGTTTCGCGCTTCATTTTTGGAAAATTATCATCGTCTGCGCATGTTTCCAAAAGTTTCTGAGTCGTTGGGTATTCTTTTCTGGCGTAAAAACGGTGGCAAACTCTACGCACCTAAGTTAAAATTTATAAAGGGCTTAAACTCGCGAATAATATACATATTGTGACATTATTTAATTTTGTCTTTGTAAATTACGTGAGCAGTAAGAAAAGAATCCCATTCATAAGCTTTCCTTCTCGCTACCAGTTTTGCTCGTTTCTTATTTTCATTGCTTGTCTCTTGAGCCGCTTTTATGACTTTGGAAGCACTGACACAGCATAATTCAGCAGTCAAATCTGTCACATTTTTTATACACACGGGGAACTAACTAATTTCAACACCAATTCTGCCACAATAAACTTGGCTATCTTTCTTAAGTTTCGTTAGAAATGATTTTATATTTCGTAGTACATGATCACTGACTTTTGATCCTTGCTGATACTTCCGCTTCCGAGTTTCGATAGCCATTTTAAAATCAGGGTTTCAAACTAACAATTTAATATCAATATTAATAAATAAACTAACATGAATTCCCTTTACCCAGGTCACCGCCCGCGAACAGTCAACAAAAATGGGCATTATTTCTAATCTTCGATAATTAGTTACAATGTACAAATTTTAAAGGCGTGACATTCTTAACCCATAGGAACGAATGACAAGTCAGACCAAATGGGTAAACCAAAAAGTCGGTCCGTGAAAATATACGCACACGCATGGTATTTAATTCTTGGTTCTACAATACATATAATTCAGATATTATCGATTTATTACTGGTTAATTATAATGTGTTGAAAAAAATTTAAAGATTTCTACTAATAATCTAGAAATTTTATGATTAAAACTATTGGAAACTTTAATTATGGCCACTTTCTCCCCTTTCACTTTTGTTTTTTTGGCTGTATTTATTGAAACCTTTACTTTTTTATGCGGAATTTTGCATTTCTAGTTTATTCTTTTAACTGCTCTATTTCTGTTTCGGTTGAATTTTGATTCCTTATCTAAATGGAAATAATTCGAAATTAGGTGGTAGAAACTTTTATTATGGTCGAACTGTATTACTAACTGCTTTTGTAGAATTGTGATTCCTGTCAGAAACGGATTCATCCAACTGAGCAATTCCTGGAATTTGAAGCAACTGGAAACTATTGGCATGACAGTGAGACCTGTTTCCAATGTGGAGCCTGTCACCAACACTTAGTTTCAGAATCTACATCCAATCGAATGATTTTTGTTAAAAATGGAACTCCATATTGTAACGCCTACTGTGTCCAAATGGCTAATTCAATTTAGTCCAGACACCATTCAACCTTCACTTGTTCTATAATCGTGAATAAATCGGTGGAAGTTACTTGCTTTTCATAGATTTTTTTGGAAAGTAGAATTCAAGGAGCTGCGCATGTTTAAAACTAGTAGGTAAGTAATTTACTAATTGGTATTGCTTAATACTCTATAATTAAATATAAAGTTATGATCGTATGTTTCATTACGAAATTAAACAAACTTATCTGATGGTAATTAGAGTGAAAATCTTGTCTCCAATCTATTTACAACCATACGTGAGGAATGAAAATATTCTCAGACCTCGCTCGTCAAAATCTCATTACAGCTACATCTAGTGTAAAATTTGTTTGCAGTACCAATATATGAATGCGGAAATTTTAATGTATTCTATAATCATAAATCTCAGTCACCTCGCCACATTGTAATCTGCTGTGGGACACCTTTATTTTGTTTTGTACACTTCCTGGACTTTTTGTTTAGAAACCAGATGTAGTGAACATAGCATACAAGTTAATTGAACAAAATTAAAAAATACTAAACAATACATATATTATAATACTCTATATAGTATAACATATTATAAAGAATATAATATTAGAAAAGAATAACATTAGAATAGAATATAATACATTATATATTATGTAATAATCTTGTATTTGGATCTATTTACCGGAAGGTTTTTTTTCGTGGGGCAAAAATTTTATCTTACTTTTGTGTTGTTGAGTCAGCTGGGCTTTTGCTGCTCGTACACATCCAATGGTCGGCATGTTTTTCTGATTCCGTTCCCGCTTCCACACTTTTTTTTTGAGTTCCGCTCTCAATGTTTTTTACTAATAGGCTCCCAAAACCTTTCTTTCGGACTAGTCTGCGCAAGGCTGTGTAAATTTCGTTAGGGACATCTTAGCTAATTGTGAAATTTTTTATCACTTTTCCGAGTTTGACTCAAAAAATATAGGGGACTAAGGTATTTCTTAAAAATACTAATTACTTCACAATACTTATTCAAAATACGATACTCTATCGCTGTATTATTTTTATTCAGTTAATTCAGCCTGGGGCGATTTATTTGCATTTGAGTGACTACTTTCACAATTACCAAAAAGTGTACTAATTGTGAAAACTTGGTGTGGTAATTATGAAAAGTTAGATAAAAATAATTTACGGTCAATCCAACTTACACTAC
Organism: Holacanthella duospinosa; assembly: GCA_002738285.1. Classification (NCBI taxonomy): domain Eukaryota; kingdom Metazoa; phylum Arthropoda; class Collembola; order Poduromorpha; family Neanuridae; genus Holacanthella; species Holacanthella duospinosa. The sequence goes on from NIPM01000063.1 coordinate 575,625, forward strand.
ATCTATAAGGTAATAGAGAACATCAGACTGACCTTGATAGTGAAAACTAGAACAAGATTCGCTTATCTGGCTATTTATGAGAGGCTCCAGAAGTTAAAGGTTGAATTATTTTCGAACCCTATCTCTTACCATGTCTTTCGTTCCTAAGATTCTTGAGAATTTTGAGTATAAAATTCAAGTGGTTCAGCTCATGCCAAAAGCATTGGGATTTAAAATTTCACAATTGCCACACATTTGATGATTTTGTGGTAATTGTGAAATTCAATTAATTCAAAACTTAATAAATTAATAAGTTCTAATTGGAAAGTCAATCTAGTAATTCTAGTCTAGGGTTGCGAATGATTCCAATTTTCTTCAGAGTCAGAGTCATGACTCACTGACTCCCATTTTCACACTGAGTCAGAGTCATGAATTTTAATAACTCAGAGTCATGACTCAGTTGGCATAATGCGTATTCAAAGCTCTAAATGAGCGATACAAAAACGCTAAGTTACCTGCTGTTTTCTGTTAAAGAATCTCAAATAAATTTTTGAAATTCTTCTTTATTTTTGATTCGATTTAGAATTAAATTACTTCACATGCAATATTTACACCGATCCTTCGTGTCAACTCTATCAAAATAATCGATGATTGAACACATCGGAATGTTTTGAACTTTTGTTATTTTATTTACTTTGTTCAATTAACTCATTTTTTTACTGCGTAATTATCAAACCGTGCACTTCTAAATTAGCGTGAAATCTAAATTCAAAATTTCGAATGACTGAAAAGTTTTGGGATTCGATTTCGAATGATTAATATTGAATTTCGATTTAGCTTACAGTTTTACCGAGACTGGAACTTAGATTTCAACTGAAAAGTTGAATTAAATTTTGATTTTGATTTCGATCTTCTTCGAATAAAGAATTTTGAATTCGAGCACCTATGAATTTTATTTTTTTTTAAGTATTAAACTTTCTCTATCTTAAGAAAATTCCGTTTTATTATACATGCTTGAAACTTATTTCCAGATCTTAGTATATTTCAATTTCGATGGCCTGAAATGTTATGGATTTCCATTTTGAGAAACTAAAAACCATGGATTAGATCTAAACCATTTAAAATAAGAATTATGGTTAAGATTTCGTGGTTCTCTAAAATCATCGATTTCGACTTACATTTTTATTTGAAATGGCTATTGTCCATAGGTGGGCAAATTACTCGTTTCAAATTTTCGAATTACTAATTACCAATTACATTAGCAAATTTTCTCAATTACTTTTTCCAAATTACTTTATTCAGGTTTACAAAAATACAAAATAAAAATTACTGTAATTCAATTACATTTTAAATTACAAATAACATTTTCAGTAAAATTAGCTTTTGATTTACCAAAATAATTAGCCTGCATTATTGTCACCACCTTGTCATCTTCATCTGCCAAAAACTATATTCTGGGGGTGGGGGGAGGGAGGGAGGAAGGAGAATGATCCTTTAGAAGTTGAACAGACGTTCTACATTGGCTGAATATGTTAGGGGAGTGTTTTATTGTTTGAAAATTTATATCGCGCCAAAACCTTTTACATATGGACAACTGTGTATCAAATTACAACTAAATGTTAGACTGTCCGATTGTATTGGGTGACATTTCAGGTTTAATTCGTAAACCTAATTGATAAGGTAGGGATAAAGAAAAAAATTGTCTTTGAGAAATTAAATCTTTGAGATCGAGAGTATGAGGCACTCGCCAATGTAAAAAGCTTGAACGATTTTGACTCAACAATAATCAAAATGAATCAATCAGTTTCTTATTGAGCTTGAAATGTCATCACTTGCTAAACAAAACCTAGCTAAATTTCAACATACTGTGTTGCTAAAAGAAAAACAATTTGTCGTAGGGATATTTTAGGAAAATTAAATGCTAAATGCTTAGTACTAAAAATAATATCAGTTCTACCGCTTTACGAATTAAGTCACAAGTACTATCGAGTTAGAAGGATCTCTGTGAGATATGAGTGTTAGTAAAGTAATTAAAGTCTCCTCTGATATTGGTCATGAGTGGCCCATAGTTACAAGCTTACTTTTATCTCCAATAAAATTTCCAAAACTAATGAACTTTCTTTTCTTTTTGTTAAAGCTCAGTCACATACAATGTGACTACAATATTTGGTTTTTCAGCCATTTTCTAAGCTATTACGTTGCAATCAACTATCTTTTTGTCTAAAAAAGAAACTTAGTCTAATCCCACAAATTTTCGAAATGAATTTCTGCCGCTGTCACTTGTTTAAACACAAATTTTGTTTAAAAAAAGTAATTTGTAATTCCATTACTTTTGTTCAAAATTTTACAAATTACCAATTACAAATTACTTGTCCAAATCTATCAATTACAAATATGCATTACAATTTTGTAATTAGATTACGCAATGCGATTACATGTATGGGGGTGGGCAGCGTCAGAGGTAGAGTTAGGTACCTGTAGATAGATCCAAATGATTACAGGTGAGTCCTTAGGTTAAGTCAAGGTAAGTCCAAAAGTCGTCCGATGAATCCCAGGAAATAATAGAGGCGTCTTCTAGAAAAGTCCACGATGTCTAAAAGAAACTCACAAGTAGATTAGTTTAAGAATTAATTAAAAGGTAAGTGTTATACATATTCCTTTCCGAGTTACCACTCGGAAAGGAAGTGTAAAGTAAAAATACACACATGGAGATCGATACCGTCTCCATGTGCGTAACTGGGTCAGGAGGACGCGGGTTTCGCATTGCGGATTGGTCTCAACCAATCCGCTATGAGAACGATGTCCTTCTGGCCCAGAAAACCTTGTAGCCAAGCTATAAGAAAAGGAGAAGGCCAGAAAATCGGGGCCATTCTCTTTCTACTAGGCCGGCTATTCTTACTCCCTCATTTTTTTAAAGACCATCTAACATCAAAAGAAAATAAAGATTCGATTGTTACCTCTACTTGAGAACAGAAAAAAACTATTTTATTTAACCTTAGTGACCTCTGGGGTGGTGTTTAGCACACTTCCACATCTCTGCTAAAAACAGGAAGTCTAACAAAGGTAACAACAAGTTAAAAACAATAAGTCAACTTACAAACAATAAGTAATAACAGTGGTAGTTTGACGGTTCGACCAGGGGTTTTCCAAAACCTATTCGGATCAACTTAAGGTAAGAAAAAGGAAAATCTTTATAAATATACACCATTTCGATTAGTCTCTCAAATGAAAATCATACAGACAATGAGGCTATCTATGGTCTCTTCTGTCATTCAAATATAGAAACCTAAATAGAAAATAACTTATTTCTTCAATATGAGTCGCGAGATTTATGCAGTACAGTATTCTTCCAACGAAATTTGAAGTTGTAAGTGAATGAAAATCATCCCGAGTTTCTTCCAGAAACAAACTAACACTAATCATCTCAGACATCTTACTATGTTTAATGTTAGCCATGGATTATCCACGCTTTTGAACACAAAATAATTTTTTTCCCTCACTAGTTTCAAAATTGATAATTTATCCAATCTAAGAGCAAGGCACAAACGCAACCCTGCAACAATTACAATACTTTTATTAATTTAAACAATTCACATTGAACCCGACATAAATAAAATATAAACACTAAACTAGCAACACGAAGCTTAGCTGTACAGAGTACAACAATAGAATATTCCTATCTCTCAACTAATAATGTTTATTCGTTATGCCGCAGAAGTAACCAAACGAAACTACTCCTAAAACCAAAACAATTATTGGGAAGGTTTTGGTTTAAATTTTACATCCTTAAATATAACTTTAAATATTGTTTGAATGATAATTAAAATTTGAGGAAAACTTACCAAAATCGGTTCAATTAGATGGTCAACAAAACAGCGTAACCTGATTCCAAGTAAAACATGTTATTTCTTTTAAATTAATAATTAAATTAATAATTTAAAATTTAATAACAATAGAAATTAATTTTCTATCGTTGTCTTCACTCCTAAGTAAGCTGTTGTCCTGTACAGAAATGACCAACGAAAACGCTACTTCCAAAATTTTACACAAAGAAAACAAACAATAGAGTAAAAAAATAATAATATTCTAATTTAACAGTGAGAAATTTGATTATTTTTATATAATTTTAGTATAATTGTTCAATTGAATGATCAAAATTTGTTTTACGATATTCCACAAACAGTGTAGAGTTTTATCAGCCTTTAGGCCAGTACACACTTTCAATTTTCTGCTACAGTGCACGACGTTTATAAGAACACACTTTATAACAACATTCGGGTTATAAGAGCAGAGTTTTGCGGGTTTGGTTTGCTCTAATGCATTTAGCATGGGATATTAACTCGTTATAAGAACAACGCATATAAGAACAAAACTGTTATAAGAACTACCTTTTACTGGGTAAATTTTGAAGCGGGAGTTGGATATAAGAGCAAAAGTCAAATCTCAAACAAAAATAATCTTTTTACATCTTAAATTTCTAAAAATACCACTTGAAATCATTTCAGTTGAAATGTCGTTCTTGTAAAATCTTTACAAAACTTTAAATAGGAATTAAACAATTGCAATTTTTGACGAAATTATCGACGATAATTACAGTCGATAACCTTGTTTAAGATCTGTACTACAGATTTTCTTTTTATAAATTTTGGAAAAAACAAATTTTTTTTGCCATATACTTTTTATAACAACACCCTGCGTTTATAAGGGTTGTAAGAACAAACAGTTATAACAGTAGTATTTCCAGGCGACGGAGGGCAGCTCTTATAACCGTCATGCACTGTATATCGTTCTCTTTGATTTTTACTGTATAATTAATGATACGTGAACAGAATATTCAAAATACACCACATCAGATTCACATTTGACTAAAATTTAATATAATACTCAATATGATTGGATTAATTTAAAGGTATATAGCTATTTATATACTGTAGGAGCAATATTTTATTGTTCTTATTAATGCACCTTCTTATGGCTAATGAATGATATCCTCATCGTATCATACTTTATTTATTCAAAACTAGTTTAAAATTCCAATTACCGTATTCCTCGATTTAATTCCCAACCTCGAAATAATTCCTCTTCCCAAATAATTCCTCACCTTTTGGCTAGTTTGAATAATAACTCCCCACCTTGAAATAACTTCGCATGAGGAATTATTCAAAGTCTTATCAGGCGCGCAATTAGTCACAATGTTATGCAAAATTATCCTGAAAAGATAACAATTTAAAATTTAGAAGGCGACAGAGAACCAATAAACTATCAGATATCCCTGCCATGGATAAGAAAATTTCATAAATTGTACTTTTCTTACCTCCTATAAGAGGTGAACAACTATACAAAACAAAAAGAAGCTAAATTTTCACTTCCAATTAATAATTCCTTACCTCGAAATAATTCCACCCTCGAATTAATTCCTCACCATTTGCACGGTTTGAAATAGTGATTCACCAGGGAATTTAAACCGACCACTACGGTACCTTAATAAAACAAAATAAATAACTAAAATAAATAATAATAAATAACAAAGGGATTTTCTGCACAAAGGGTTAATCCCAATTTAAGTGGAACAGTGAGGAAAAACGCTAATCTCCTAGAGTGTTATTTAAATGGAGCTGGTTGTCTGAATTTCAGGACCAGCTCCAACATTCAAAAAAACGCTCTGTATATTTCAAAAAAAAAAAAAAAAAACCCCAAGCCTTAAATAAAATAAAGTCAAAACTTCTCTAGGCTATTTTTTTCTCTTCTCTTTCTTCATATACACATATTTCCTTTTACACTACAAAAATCTCATTTTCTTTGTTCCCCTTCTACACGCATAGTGTATTTATACATTCACCTAACACATGTCAGAAATATCTTAGGATATTTTCAACAAAAAATAATTTTAACCAACCAAAATTTTTTTTTCTTCTCTCCCCTTCATCTACATTTTTTTCCTTTTTCTTCTACTCTTAACTTTTCTCTTCGTCTTTCTTCTATTTTATTAATATACCATATGCAAGGTACAGTATAGCCTACCGATAAAAATACAGTCCAATGCACTCTTCAAAAATCAAATCCAATGAATAATTTTCATTGGTCAAGTGTAAAATAAAATTTTTTTTTCAACAATTATACAAGTAGACCAGTGTATTGACACTGGTCAAGTGGACAACAAAACTTCATCTATTGAAGTAATAGACCAGTGTATTGACACTGGTCAAGTGTAAACAAAATTTTTTTTCCCAAGGCATTGGAAAAGAAGACCAGTGTATTGGGACTGGTCAAGTGTAAAAATAAAAATTTTTTTTAAGCATTGGAAAATGAGACCAGTGTATCGACACTGGTCAAGTGTAAAATAATAATTTTTTTAGGGCTTGAAACAGAAGACCAGTGAATTGACACTGGTCAAGTGTAAATAAATATTTTTTTTAAAAAGAGATTGAAACAGAAGACCAGTGAATTGACACTGGTCAAGTGTAAATAAATATTTTTTTTAAAGAGATTGAAACAGAAGACCAGTGAATTGACACTGGACAAGTGTAAATAAATATTTTTTCCTCACTATTGAGAGAGTAGAACAGTGTAGTGACACGGGTCAAGTGTAAATAACCAAATCAAACATTGGTTTAGAGGACCAATGCATTAACATTGGTCCAGTGAATTGCTAACTTCATTTTCTCAAAATAAACCAATGTAAGGACATTGGTTCAGTGTAACTTAAATTACATCAAACAACAAATTTTCTTCGATTTCCCTTTTCGAAATATTTTTTAAGCAAATTTTATTGCAAGTTTATTCAAACTAAATATTATTTTTTTAAGATTCGCATAGAATTACCATCCCATGCAAATTTACCAAATTCACACAAATTTTTTCTCATCTACACTACATTAGAGATTTTTTTTTACACGTCTACATTTATACTACACACACCCCATACAAAAAAAAAATTTTTTTTTTCGTTTCTTCATCCCTTCTACAAATGATATTTTCACCCTTCCTAAAAGTATAGTCCACCATAACAACCCATTTCTTCAAGATTAATTCAACCAGATATGAATTACAGGTTCTACAAAATATAATAAATATTTAATTATACAATTATCATCATTCATTTCAAATTTTAAAGTTAAACAATTTTACCTTTTTTGGTGAGTACCACCAAGTAATGGGCAGGTAAATTAACCCTCTCATATTTATCCAAAATATTAGGATGTGTGACGAGCATGCTGGCCACTACGTCAAAATAAATCCTTAAACTTTCAACATCCTCCTTAAGGTCAAGAATCAGCTCTTCTGCTGATTTTGGTAAATTCTTCAGGAGGCAAATATTATTTAACCAAAGGTGAAGAGACACCTTTCCCTCCACCTCTTCACTGTAAATTGTCCCTCCTTCAATATTGCAACACATGTTATCAATGCATTGAAATTCTTCCAGCAATTGGCCAACAGCTCCAAATAGATAGAAATCATTCCACGTCCTTGGTTGTGAGCCCCGCTGCTTCAATTTCTCTACAGTAAACGCCCCTTTTAAGTCGATTTTTATCTGAGAGACATTTCTGGACAAAGTAAAATAATAATAACACTGTATACCATTATTAATATTAATTATACGAAACACTTATAAAAAATTTACGTTCGATCCAAGACTCCCAGAGATTCCAACCAAGCTTCCAGGGTTGGAGAATCCACAACTAATTCAGCCATTGGTTTGAATTAACAAAAATTTTTTTAAATGCACAAAATAATGTAAAGAGTTCTACTCACTGTAACTAAGCAAACCGTACTAACATCTACACACCTTTCTATACGCAGTTCCTTTAAAAATCAAAGTGCGTGCGTTTAGATTATTTTTAGATTTCATCTCATTTCCAACAGCAACCATTTCATTCGTTTACTAGTGATTTAAATTGCATAACAGTTGAAAGTAATATTGTGAATACGTTCATAATATACTTTCACCTTTACAATGACCACCACTCCTAAAGCCCGTTTACCTCCAGTGTTCCCTCGCCACTGAGAGTGCTAGTGATTTTTTAGAAGCATTTTCCTTATGTGCTGGTGCCAATAACTGGAATGAGGAAATTATGGCCACACAATTTCCTCTCACTCTACGTTCTGCAGCACTTGACTGGTTTCTCAACCACATAAGTGCTTTGAAGCTGAAACACATACGCGACTCAACCAACTACAGAGATCCAACATTCAAAGAATTGAAAGAAGCTTTCGTTCATGTGTTTAGCCGTCGCTCTTACAGAGACGAGGCTATGGAAAGAATTCTCAATCGTAAAAAACGTGAATCAGAAACAGTGGACGCCTTTGTCCAAGTTTTCAGTAAGTTACTGAATTCTTATGATCCGCGAATGGAACAAACGGATAAGATTCGTTTCATTTCACGCGCAGTGCCAGTTAAGCATCTAGCGCAATGTTGGCAAAATAATCCAACAACACTTGAACAGTTTTGCGATAATTATCGTAATGCTGAATATGTTGAATCAATTATTCACAAATCGGAATCAGAATCAGTACTAGCTGTTAAATCAGTGGAGATTGCAAAGGAAGTCGCTATTAACGCTATAGTAGAGGCAGCGACAGCAGCCTCTACTCAGGCGTTACAAAGTGAACTTAAGCAGTCCAGGTTACAGCCATTTACCAATACCGTGAACCGTAAGTTTAATTCTACACAGGTCAGTACATCATACCCTCCCCATCAATCCATCCAAGAGCATAACATTCCAAATACTGGCTCATGTTATCGCTGTGGTATGATTGGACATCCACACGCATTGTGCACACGTAAAGTGTTTTGTTGAACAGATAACTCCACAAATCATGACAGTTCAGTTTGTCGTGGAGTATTTCCTCAATCCAATTCTTTAAACAATTATGGGGGAGCACCTCATTCCAACTCAGTGATGCGACCATCCAGGTTCTGGTTTCATGAATCGTCCAAACCGTCCTATTCCTACGAATCGGATGACTTCAACCAACAATTTCCAAATACGTGCTCCCCCGAACCAAGCCCCATATTTTCGACAACCAATTCGTCAGGGACAATACATACGTCCACATACATTCCCACCAACAACTACTCAGACCTTTCAAAATCAACGAAACCAGTAAATAATCCTTCTGATTTACTTACCTCTAAATTAGCACATGATCCAAAAGAAAATATTTCATTTATTACAAATTCTAATTCTTTAATATTACAAATCGGAATGGGATGCGGCCTCATCCGTATACCAATTTCAATTAATGGGTTTTCATTGCTAGCACTTTTAGACACTGGCGCTACGAAATCATTACTACATAGTGATTTTGCTTCTGAAATGGATCCACTCCATTCTAATATTCAGTAGGAATAACTAATGATTTTCTTCGCATTTTAGGAGTATCTAAGCTTTCGCTGTCTCCTCATGTTCCGATGCAGCTGTAACATACCATCAAATAACGGAATGTGAATCAGACTGCGGAATGATTCCGGAATCGAGTCAATTTTATTTAGAAAATATCTTCAGGGATGGTCCAATAATTGAAAATACCCTCAGAGATGTCCCAATAAATGAAAATACCTTCAGGGATGGTCCAATAATTGAAAATACCCTCAGGGATGGTCCAATAAATGAAAATACCCTCAGGGATGGCCCAATGAAAAATATCCTCAGGGATGATACAATGATAAATACCCTCAGGGAAGGCTCAATGAATAATACCCTCAGGGATGGCTCAATAGTAAATACCCTCAGGGATGGCTCAATGAATAATGCCCTCAGGGATGGCTCAATGAATAATACCCTCAGGGATGGCTCAATAGTAAACACCCTCAGGGAAGGCTCAATGAATAATACCCTCAGGGAAAGCTCATTAAGTCCAATCACCACGGCAACACTTGCACATGTTACCCCCAGGGATGGTCATATAAGCCCGATGGTCTTGGCAAACTCAAAAAATTTTAATAAATGGGAGACTGCACTGCCTAATTTAACTAATTCAATTAAATTACCTAGTACATCCGCAGCTTTATTAGAAAATACACATTCTAGTATGCCAAAAATATTAAATACTATACTTAAACTACAACAGCGACACCCCACTACACATAATAAACTATATTCACACATTCCTAGTAGTTCCAGTACTTCTCCAAATTCACTTTGTGGTTGTAAATCTATTTCTTGTGAAAATTGTCGTATTCTATCAGCAATTCCTCAACAATTTTTTAATTTCGATGAAATCACAAGACTACATATACATTCTTTATTTAAACTTTTGGATCAAATAACTGTAGTGAAGCATAGATTAAAATTAGAAGAATTATTACTGGAATATCATGACGTTTTTTTCTCATAATGATGAGGATATTGGTTGTATTCGACACTATAAGCATAAACTACACCTGAAACCAGGTGCAAAACCAGTGCAACAACCACCTTATCGGAAAAGTCATCAAATTAGGGAATTTGAAGCCAAAACCATGGCTAAACTAAAGAGTCAGGGAATAATGATTGAAATTGAAAGTGAGTGGGCTTCACCTACTCATACAGTCATTGGTGGACATCGTCAAGCCACAGGACAAGACTCATGGAGATTTTGTGTAGACTATAGTGCCATAAATTTGGGATTACAAGTCGAAACTATGCCACTGCTTCGTGTAAAGTTCTGCCAGAATTGGGTATACGAACCAATAGCTTACAGTACATCGCTTGATTTGAAAAAAGGTTATTACCAATTAGAATTATCCGAAGCTAGTATCCCCATTACAAATGTAGTCACAGCAGACACTACAGGGTGTTTCACACGATTATGTTTTGGTTTAGCTACTGCTCCTGCGGGATTTCGAAGCGTAATGCAACTAGCTTTCCATGACCTATTATGGAAAAATGTTTTAGTTTACATTGATGATGTAACTATTGCTGCGAAAACATTCCTTGAGTATTATCACGGAATGGAACACACGTTAAGACAAGCAACAAATTTTAATTTTAAATTTACACCAGGAAAGTCTATTATTCTTCCAGAAGAAATGCCATCGTTAGGTGCCATTATCTCATCTAAAGGAATTAAGCCCGATCCAAGAAAAATAGCCGCAATTGTCGATCTCCCTACTCCTAAATCAGTAAAAGATGTTCAAAAATAGGTAGGTGCAGTAAATTATTACCGAAAGCATTTATCACATGTAACCGAGCTTTTATATCCTTTGTTACAACTTACAAAGAAAAATGCTAAATATAAGTGGTTACCTGATGAAGAAGCAAGTTTCCAAACAACGAAGAAACTGCTTACTTCGGCTCCTTTACTTTGTAACCCATTATCACCCGACGACGAATTACATCTACATACCGATGGATCTAAAATAGCTATAGCAGGAGTCCTTATGATTAAAAATTCTACTGGAGAATTTTCCGTAGGATATTTTAGTAGAATTCTTTCTGATTCCGAAAGTAGATTTTCAGCTACTGAAATTGAATGGCTAGCAGTGAAACGCTCTATACAATTCTTTCACATATGGCTACAATTCGCTACATTCTATCTAGTAGTTGACCATAAGCCATTCCTTGGAAGAAAATTTACAAGTAAAGGTGCTTATACCACAATGTCCGCTTCTCTTCTCTTTAACTGGAGTCTAGAAATACAACAATATTCCTTCATAATTAAGCATTGTTCAGGAAAAGCCCACCTAGTTCCTGACATGTTAAGTCGTCTTTCGAAAACAAACATTGACGATATAAATTATACTACGGCTATGAATGATTTCCACCAAGATCCTGAAGGTTTTCAGGAATATGAACAATTTGTTAATGAATTAAGCTGTATTGGCTCAACTTCCCCTAACTTGTTAGACGGTGAACTTATCCCAATATTTTGCACCAATGAATTTCTTTTAGTGGAAATGCAAAGAACGGATTCCGAATGTATTGCCATTATGACAAATATTCATGATCCTAAACTTCTTAAAAAATATGTGATTCACAATAATACGTTGTATGACATTAAACCTGGTCATAGGCGTCTGTACCTCCCTAAAGTTTTGCGTAGTAAAACATTACACAACGCTCATAATATTCCCTCTTTTGGGCATTTAGGATTTACCAAAACTTTGTTTAGAATACTTTCCCATGCTACTTGGAAAACTATTAAGCATGATGTATACCAACATATTCTAACATGTGAAAGTTGCATTAATTATCGACGCAACTATGGTAAAACACCAGGTCACCAGAAACCACTACCTATTGGAAAATATCCTATCCAATATATTACTGTGGATCTAATAGGTAAGTTAGCCCCTAGTTCAAACAATTCCATATTTATTGCAGTAACGATTTGTTCTCTAACTCGATTTTGTGAAATTCAAGCTTTGCAATCAGCTACTACAGAAGCTGTAGCCCAATGGTAACAATCTGCAGTAATTACACGCCATGGTTCTCCCGAATTTATAGGAAGTGATAACGGTGCTTGTTTTATAAGTAAGCTCTATGAACAATTTACTAAGTTTTTGATGTGAAGTTAGACGAATATCTCCATACAATCACAAAGGTAATGGAGTGAGCGAACGAATCAACGCAGTGATTCACTCCATTATTTCTCGTTATGTTAAAACTGAACCTCAGACGTGGCATTCACTAATTCCACTAGTTCAAATGGCTATTAACTCTACTCAACACACCAGCACAGGTTTTAGCCCATTTTATTTATTATAAATGGTAGAGAAATGTCTCGACCAGAAATGTGGAATAGTTCCTAACTGCCCACAGGATGGAAAGAAAAAGGTAAGAAAATGGACGAATTATGGGAATTGACTCGCTCGGCTTTACAAAAAGCCCAACAAACTTCGAAGACTAAAGTTGATTCCACCCGAAGGAATCAAAATTATAACGTAGGTGACATCATCACCTACTTTAACTAGTGTCTACTTTAACAAGTGAGGAAGATGAACCAGAGACTTCATACCAATCTCGTGACGATCTATTATATGAACTATCTAATGCTGAAATCCTTATTCAGCATCTTAAAGTAATTGAAATTGATGAAAAACTTGTAATCGAAAAGCAACCATACGTAACGCTAACACTTAATCCTTACCAAATAAAATTCTATGTAACGGAACTACCACTAACCATAGAATTAGTGATATCCCAGCAACAAAACTTACCCACTAATAGAATAATTTTCATAGATTGTTGCCCAATAGATGAAGTATTTATTCAAAATATAGGTTCACGTCCAATCACTTCATTTAGTCACATAATAGTAACGAACCCTAAGAAAATACACATATATTACATAGACTCTACTCTTCTAATAGATAACATTTATACATTAGTAAACACTACGTCCACATTTGAATTTCTTATATGCGGAGATATATGGCCGTCTTTTATTTTTATTTTTCTTATCCACCAAAGTTTTAAGAATCGCTTATATATTTCGGTATTTAATCTATATNGAATCGCTTATATATTTCAGTATTTAATCTATATTCATTAATGTTACCGTATGTAACTGATAAGAATAGAATAGTTGATAAGTTATTGGTGCACATTCCCAATGCCATTAGCCACTTAAAGCAATTAGATATTAGTCCATTAAATGACAAAATAGACTCTGATGTTGAGGATGAACCCCATCCCGATCCCACTTTACTCATTCCTAAGAAAACATATTCAATTCCTCTACCATTTAAATTACCAGACACACCCACTAGCTCAGTTAACTTTCACCCAACATTTCGTCGCTCACAAGTAGTTAATCCTTCGGGACGACGAAAAATTCCCGGTTATTCAGGCACGTATCCTACTAATTATAGACTTCGATATGGGAGAGGATCACCTCTTTCATCACCTTTATTGTCTACCCAATCAGGGATTTCCACTAATGAAAATCCTTTTTCTCCAAACAATTCTTGCACTAGTCATAACCAAGCACTTGCACCTAACATTGATTTGGATAATCCACATGTTTCTTTGGACAATTCGCAGTTTCAGCCAGCTACTAGCGTTCCAGCTAGCTTAGCATCCGCATCAGCCGTTCCCAGCACGTCAGGATCAATTCGACCTCATAGAACACTCACCTTACCGAAGCACTTACAAGATTATTATTTGTATTAACATGGTTGCCAGTATACCATGTATCTTCATCGTCGGGTTTATGAGTTTATTTTCAATCGCGTCAGGAAATACAACGGATATATTGTTGGATCGTGATCATGATCCAATTATCCAAAAGTATTTTAATACTTTAGAGCCGAAAACTCCAGTTCTTCACTTCTGTCAAGGATATGAGTCTGGAACTCATTATCGAATCCCAAAATTTGCGGATTTCAAATTTGATTTTTTACCCGATATCCAATCCACTACCATGGTAAGTATCACGTTGTGGGCTCCTGACATCTCTCTACAACAAATTGAATCGTACCATTCCTATTCAATTAAAAAATTTATACGAATGAGTTTTTTCTTTTTTGGCTCTTACTTTACAGAAGAGTATCAGGGTGCAAATCCTGTTACTTTAGATGAGTGTCACGATATGATTCACCGAAATACAACCGCAAATGGAATCCAATTGAAACAACTTCAACCAGGTCTTTCAGGAACAAATCTCTCTGTAACTCTCGAAACTTATTCTTGGCTATATACTGAAATTGATACAGTCGTCAATTTTTATTATACAGTAGTACAATCCACTGTATCTAATGAAAACGGAAATATAATCGCTCCTGTACGATTATTAGAACAGTGTAGTGCGACAAAGGGATTTTGTAGACCAAACAAATACAGTTATTTGATTTGGAAACCAGAAACATTCAATCAATGTCGATTGAAAAAATATTCCAAAACACAGTGTATGTTCACTAATAACGAGCGTTTGACATGCCCAGTAGACAGTATCGCAATTCATTTGACTCGACCTAAGCTATATTGTGGAAAATTATGGGTAGGTATGTCCAAACAGCACATACTATTTTCTCAGGACACCTTTGGAGAAATTGATAATCAAATTTCCATAACAGCTGAATTCGAACAAGCCGTAACTTTATCCATTTCCCGACGTAAGGGAGAAATACCAGTTTATGTACCTTCAGCAAACAAAAAAGTTGTAGTGTTACTACCTTTAGTAACAGTTAAACCAACTCTCATAGATTCAGGAAATATACCAGTATTCACTCGTAAAATCGATCCAATACCAGAAAAATCTGAAACATTAAGAGTTGAGGTTAATACTTATCAAACCTCCTCTGAATTGAGCAATTCAGATCCATCACTGTTAGAACCTCAAAATTTCTCGATTCCCGAATTGCCATTACCACCAAATATACCAAAACAAAATTTTACCATTCCTCATATCGTAAGGACTATTGCAGTCACTATTACCCCTTTACTTTCAGTTCCTTTTCATTTGCAAAATAAATTTAGATCTCACCAAATCATAGATATAGTGACAAACGAAAATAATCCATTCTATGTTTCACCAAATAACATTGTGATTTTACCGAAAGATCCTGCTGAACCAAATCGTCCAATTCCTTTGGCTGGTTTAAGTCCCAAAATTTCGCGTACACGAGATCGACTTCCCATTTTATCACAGGCTGAATATGCTGATATGAAGACACGAAATAGAACTAGACAAGATTTCCTTAATTTGCCAATTTTGCAAACTACAACACTAGAGTCCCCAACGGAATTTGATTATTATAATCATTTTAAACAACAAACATTACGGGCGATTTCAAGTGATAACGAATCAGTGGATAAAATTTCAATTACTGCAGGATTAGATCAAGGTTTTTCTGATCATATTTCAGAAGACTCTATCTCAAATGACGAAAATATTCCACACATATATCGTCCAATACCTGAGTATGTTCCTCGCACCCATAATCAGAATCGACGCATTTATTCACACGTACTCCGTTCCCATAATAATTTAGACCCTTCACATGCTTCAGTATCCAACCAGTTCAAACCTAGAGTTCTTTCAGTCGCGCAGTCCAACGCCCAACTTACATTTGTTTATTAGATGATAAATAAAACACAAACCGCAAATATGCAACTCCTAGCAAGACAAGTTTGTAATACACAACGTCAAACTTTAATGCTTGCGAGATCCCTAGCCGAAGTAGGTAGTCCGACCCATGTTGTTCGCACACTTTTAGGTCCAACTCCGTACGCAGTGTATTCGAACGGAGACATTTTATCCATATTCAAATGTCATGAAGTGAACCAATATCATTTCGTGGATATTAGTAACCTTACTAATATTGATACGTGTTATCGCGAACCCGAAATACGCTTTCAACTTGGTTCTCAGATTTTAAGTGGTTATTTGCGCCCGTTATCCAGAGAAATTGTTATGGATCCAACACGTACGTTGTGTCCGTCTCCACCATTTTATTTCGATCTTGAAGACATGGATTTAGTTCTTTTAATCAGTGACGAACCCATGCTATTAAATGTTCCAATATTACCCTTAGCCTATGCAAACCAGAATAACATATCCATGCCAGATATTGCCTTTAGCAGTATCGGTGTTTACAACCTTCAAGAAGTTTCTGGTCTACAAACGCTTTATTCATTACTAACGCAAATGCAGGCTCCATCAGCACTCGATAACATTATTACTACTCGTATGAAAGGTAGACCTCTTTCTTTTGAACAACTAGGAATAGCACAACATTTAAGACAACTTACTTTTGATCCGATTCAACGTTTAATTATACAAATTGTGTTAGCATTGGTTAGTGTTGCCATTATATTCGGTTTGTTAAAAGTGATGTGGTGTTATCGAACTCGAATGTGCCTATTACTAACGGGCAAATGTTCTAAATCAAGTCCTCAGGTACTTGATATTCATGAAATTGAAATGCTCTCATTAGAACATAACGACGCCACTGCTCCTCAGGGATCGGAAAATTCTGATTCTAATAGAGAATTACCCATTTCTTGTGAATCCCCAGTTAACCTACAACCAATTAAAAGTGTATCCGTCGTTGACTCCGTCTTTTGAAGCAGAACTTCTAATATATCCACGTACATACTCATCTGCTTGTTCATGTCAGAAATGGCAAAATATACAAATTACAGTTCCAACTACAAATCCCGGACCACGTACTCTTTTGTTAGCAGAGCTACTGCATGAGCGACATTAGACCAATTGTCTAAAAACAAGTTAAAAGTGTTTCCCTTATTCAGAATTAGTGATTTGTTTAAAATACCGTTCAACTAAAATTTCGTTCACAAGCCATTTCAGTGTAAAACGTATTAACTAATCAAAAATTCATTCTCTATTACAGATCCAAATTTGCTCCACAACATGACTGCTCACCAATCACCAAATGTAAGTCAGTATGTTAATTCATATGAACCGGCGATACCTACTTTGTTCTTCGGATTTGGAGGTGATAACCTTCAATCCTTAGCAAATGAATTCTTAATTCTTCAAACATCAGTGTTTGAAAGTGTACAAAATGTTTTTCCAACAGTGCGCTGGTCCGATGTAGAATATCGAACCAATTGGACAGTTTAATATACTTATTATCGTCAAATGGAAACACATTATGTTAAATTAATTGAATCTTTTTATGGAAATTGGCGTCCTGAATTTGACTATTAAACATTATCTTCGACATATCCCTTTACTACAATTTTCCACAGACATTTCTGACTTTTTAGTGCGCCATTCAGTTATCAATCGTATAGGAGTGTACTATCAACAGTGGAAGGAAATGTCTAAACAGCAAATTAGAGCTGTTTGTGACCAATTTCATTGTGTTATAGTGCGCCTACCATATGATGCCGAACATATGTTTGTAGAGTTGACTCGTCGATCATTCGATTTCGGATTTTATGACGTGCCTGGTTTTCCTCCTTTACGCAATTTAGGATACATTGTGGACACTGTTAATGACTTTCAAACATTTACTAATCCGCATTTTGTTCCATTAGCTAATGTAAAACAATCCAAAATGCGTACCAATGGTACTCTAGTTATTCAAGGAAAAACTGAAAACCAGAGTTCTCGAGCACCTCCACAAGTGTTAGCTACTCAACTCGATGACGAAAGTAACAATAATTCTCCACCTCAGTGGAAAGTGGCCAAGTTTCCTGATCGAAGACATCTAACTCCAGTGTCCCGAATCAAGAGAATCAAACCATATGTGTCCGACGATCTACGCGTAAGCGATTGTGTAAAGGCTTTAAAGAAAAGTACATTAAATTTGCCACAAACTGGTAAAAAGCGCAATGGTCCGTTCACGTTACAAAAATTTTCTGCTCCGTCGGACTAAATTCCTGAGTTTATTGCTAAAAGGCAGCGCTTTGATTTAGTTCGACATTGGGTGTAAACAGGATTTAATCCACCCAGCCTTTATTCAGATTATTTACCATTTTCCACATATGTTGTGGATACCTCTGCGCAAAGTGTTAATAATCTATTAGATAATAAATTGCGCCATGTTGTGAATGCATCCAATCTGTAATTGCGAATCAGTCTTCATCCGTTCCTGAGGTAATTATAATTGATTCATTAAGTTTAAATGCAGAAACTCGTAAAAAAGGTAAACCATGTGTTCCAACAGTCATAACTATTATTGATAATCCTAATGAACCATTACCTAGTTCGTCATCACAAGTAATTGTACCAGATCCACTAAATATACTTTCAGCACTGCCGAGTTCACCATGAAAAAACTTGTATTTTGACGCACAAACAATAGTTTCTGAAACAGACAGTGTACCAAAAATGGTTGACTTAGTTTCAGATGAGGAATCGTTTCCATCTACCAGTGACATAACAGTAAGTCCATTGGTAAATAATAACAATACTGCCTCACACTCAATGACATTAGTAAATCGTGAACTTCGAGTTTCAATTCCTCGAATTAGTGAGCGTGAACTACTAGTGTCTTCTTTTCGATCTTTGTATCCTCCTATCGAGGCGGATACAAATACTCGTGAATCATTGGAAGTGCCCAGTGTTTACCCAGCAGTTAAAAATAATAACATTCTTAGTGAACCTGTTCCAAATTTATTATTTTCAAATCCTTTAATCCCTATTTTACCATTACAACCACTCTACACAGTTACTACCGAATCTTTAACTCCTTACATAACAATTGGCACCTCTCATGTTATTAGAGACAATGCACATATTGAAACTTTTAGTGACTTAAATCTTGTTAATTTACAGGAATTAGAACCAATATCTGATGACGAAGCGTGGGAACAACAATCGGTAAACCTAAACTCTCCTATTTCTACTATTCATTTTCCTAATTTTACAACCGTATATTCAGGTTTGCCCCCAAGTCGAAGCGATTCAATACCGCCTACACCTCGTGTTGCGTCACCTGCATATACAGACGATACTGCAACACAAATTGACATTATTTTGTTTGAACTATTTCCTATTACTGAAATTAACTTTAATTTGTACGCGCGACATCATATCGTCAACTTAATTACTTGTCGTCTTCGTCGCGAATCTCCCAATCCATTGGGGATAAGTGATCATGAACTTTATTTATTAAGTCAACGAGCTAACCAAGATACAAACTTTTTGTGCCCCTTACTTTGCTTGGAAGACAATACTAGCAAAGTACTGTTTTCATTATCCTAGCCAGGGACAGAAATTCCAAGTTATTTTCCCCAAAGTAGATTACCTATATATAACAATCGTGACATTAACTTTTTTATTTCGAGTGATCCGCTACGAGCCCGAAAACGTCTGGCTCGCATTGAACATCATAATCCAATCGCTGCCGCTTTGCAACCAACAACTGTCTCAACGATTCTACCACTTACACCCAGTGTTACATCTGCTACTGCTTCTTTGGTTCCATATGGACACAGTTCTTCATCAGTAAGCCCAACCAATTCTTCTACCAGCTCTTCAAATTCTACCAGTGGTACCTCTACTAGTACCACTAGTGCTTCTTCTTCATCCAGTGTTACAGCAAACATCAGTGTTCATCCAACATCCAAATCAGTTAACTTTAACCAAATACATTTACCATCATATTCAATAATATCTAGCGCTAATGATTTCGATAATTTTTCTTGTATTTCTGGTAATAGTTTAACATCTACTCCATTTTCAAACCCCACCTTCATCACCAGAACTCGATTTATATGCTGATAACATAGAATTTTAAACAACGAAATTCTAACATGTATCAAGTGTATGCTTATATAATTTTCCTTCAATTAATCCGAGTTTGTAGTAAAGCCATGTCCACGGAACGGCGCAATTTATATGCCGCTCTAATACCAGAAACTGAAATAGCGTTACCTTCTATCGATCCTGAGGTTATTCTATCCCATCACAAGCGATACCAATCTAATAATTGGATATACAAATTTTCCCCTCCTCCTTACCATTCATTACCCCGATACGTACCTAAACCAATTAGGTTATCACCTCAAATTCCCTTTACGCTTCGCAACGCATTAGTAACTCCACCGAAATTAAACCCAATATTACATAATTTTCAGGAATCCCACCAACAAACTTCAATAGTTAACCCCTTTTGGACTCTAGGAGTTCTTTACCGGCAATACTTTTGTTGTGTACAACGTTACTCCCCTTCATTTATAGTACCAGTTGAAATTCGGTCCAAATTTCTCACTAATTCACCATATACTGGTTACCATTGTTTTACTAATATTGTTTTGCAAGAAATCCTGGAACCAGATGCCTACGGATCATATGTTCGGCCAGCCCGTTTGGAGCTGGATCCTCAGGATCGAGCTCCAGACACTGAGTATGTCAATGTTACTCGACCTCGTTGGGGTCTAGGAGCATTGTATGCACATAATAAAGGATGTCCATTGAAAATGGATAGTGCTTTTTTAGTAGCCGTGACCTTCTGGTCAAACATGAAACCTTCAACGGAGTTCCCAGCTTACGAGTGCTACCAAGTAGTCGAATCCTGGTCTAATGCAGCCATTCCGGAATACCCATTAAGTTGTACAAACATCTCTATAAACCCATATGCGTTAGAGGATGATCAGTGCACCTTTATGATACTCGAAAATATTCTCCTACTCAACCCGCGCAACCCCTCATCCAAAAAAAAGTTAATTGGTGGGGAACAACCCAAGAAATGCTTATGGACGAAGAAACATTTTATTCGTCTGCTGCTATTAACACAACAGTGGTTAATTTTTATTTGAGATACACCTCCATTTACCTTGAACCCGCTAGTTCTTATATTATGTCAAATTCAACCCAACTTCGCCACAGTTGTGAATACGACAGTGGTCGTTGCTGGTCCAATTTTGGTATAATTTTGTTTAATATACCAGATACTTCCACTACTAATACTTGTGAACTCCGTAATCGCCGAAGTTCTAATTGTTACTTTACATCCGAATATATATATTGTCCTTTGTTAGGTTTCACTTTAGTTACTTATGATCAATACAACACTCTTGGTTGTGGTCATCACATCGGTTTTCGTCGAGTCCAGAGTTATTATACTGATCGGCTTAACGCTAGTCATTATAATCAACCGGGTCGACGCATTAGAGAACAGATGGATATGACCATAACTAAAGTTTATGAAACAATTCGAGTCGCTAAACCTTCCTTTGTCCAGCTTATTCATTTGGATACTTGTTCAAATTATCCAAAAAATTTAACTCTTTTAAGACTAAGTAATCATAATCCTTAGTTACTACTAAGTCAAATCTAATTCAAACTGTTTTATTCTTTAGCTATACAATGCACCTCTAGGCTTTAGCTGCACTTTATACCCTAGCACTCTCCTCTCTACAACAGCTACCATCATCGATCTGTCCCCCATCTCATATCAATACGTTTCTGAGCTGTTTAATTCAACACTCATCAATAATTCCACTACGCATCGTTTGATTTCCTTCATTAACCAGCCCGGCATAGGATCATCTCAAATTCGTCTCACCGGTACCATGCCACGCACGGACTGGGTGATTGGAACACTTTGAAAACTCCCGCCTCTACACGGAACTTGTAACTTTGGAACTTCATACTCACGAATAGTTTCTGCAAATTTACGGGCTAATCAACACATTGACCCAACTATTCATGCTTATGAATGTTAGGCCAAGGAAACACAAAGCCACACACGGTCTTTTCTTGGGGTCAACATACACAGAAATATGTTCATATCAAACATTCTGTAACTCGTACAGAATGTGAGTTTATGTTCATCACCAATACAACCCTCAAAGGTGACCCGTTAACTAAATCCTCTGCGGACACTATTTGTACACAAAATTGGCCATCAACGGAATACTATTGATTAGTAGTAAAAGTTACTACGGCAAAAAATTATTGCATTCGTCGGATTATTCTCGAAGTTAATCCTACATCAGGTGCAATTTCAGCTCCAAATACACAGTTTTTTGAACATTGTCTTGTGGACGCACAAACGTGTCCCACAATTCAAGGCAATGTTTATTGGTTAACTACTCGGATCCTCGAATTACAACAGTGCAAACCAACCTTTCATCAAACAGAGTTTGCCATTCTCACAGACCCTTTTATGTATGACCCCACCTATAATTACGTGGTTAGTTCCATTCAACATCGTTTTCATTATGGAATAAAAATCGCGTATGTTAAAATTCGTTTAATCACCAATCCGGAAGAATATTCTCATAGAGAAAATTCTGCTAGTTTCGTAACTCAGTTAGATTTTAGTACCTTGTTAAACGCACATAGAGAACTTGATCGGCCATATTATATTGTGACCAACCAACTTGACATGTGCTCCTATTTTTGACAACCACCACTGAGGAGGATACTGACGATTATTTACAAGTGGACCCTAATCCCCTCCACCCGACAAGCTTAACTCCCTTTAGTACCCCCACAATAAACCCTCAGGACGATATGAACTTAAACTCAACGACTCCAGAACCGGTTATTCTAATGTAATCCAACCAAATTATTTACCTTCCTTTCTTCCAAATAACGGCTATATATCTCTCCTTTAGCAACTTACGGCACTTAGAATACTTCTCGTAAATTACATTTAACTCATAACTATAATCTTTTCCGTGTGCAATTCCAGCGCTATGTCGAATCCTAAAGCTTTCAAAAATGAAAGAGTATAAAGGGACGCTACCAACACACCAGCATTCAAAATTGGATGCCAATAGTAAAAGTTATAAAAATAAAATGTCAAAATTGTATAAAATAAGTTATTGTTTGAGTAATTATAACGATAAATTAACTCTTAGTTCTCAGCAAGTAAGTCGAGTAGTATTATCCCCATAAGATTGCCCATTCATTAAGCAAAATTATATATTAAGGTGTGTCAGAGTGAATTACTAACCCAGTAGTCGAAATTAGCCGTAGATTAACTAAAAATCAAATAAAAATATTAAAAAAGAAAAATGTAACAAAAAACAAATCAAATTTAAATGTAAAATTATACAAAATTGTGGCAACATCGCTTCAGGACATCGTATCTCAAGAGTGTAATATCACACTCCACAAAAGAAACATCCATGTTTCTTAAATTCCAGCGCTTACTGATACGGTGAGCCAGTGAAAGTGAGAGTTCAAACCCATTGGGAATAGAAAACTGCATAATCACATGCCACGCATAGGTTAATTAAGTTCTAATAGTTTATTAAGAATCATTAAAATACTTTAAATAGTAGATATAGAATCAAAAAATGAAAGAGTAAGCAGAGAGGGATGTTATACATATTCCTTTCCGAGTTACCACTCGGAAAGGAAGTGTAAAGTAAAAATACACACATGGAGATCGATACCGTCTCCATGTGTGTATCCCCGTAACTGGGTCACGAGTACGCGGGTTTCGCATTGCGGATTGGTCTCAACCAATCCGCTATGAGAACGATGTCCTTCTGGCCCAGAAAACCTTGTAGCCAAGTTATAAGAAAAGGAGAAGGCCAGAAAATCGGGGCCATTCTCTTTCTACTAGTCCGGCTATTCTTACTCCCTCATTTTCTTAAAGACCATCTAACATCAAAAGAAAATAAAGATTCGATTGTTACCTCTACTTGAGAACAGAAAAACACTATTTTATTTAACCCTAGTGGCCTCTGGGGTGGTGTTTAGCACACTTCCACATCTCTGCTAAAAACAGGAAGTCTAACAAAGGTAACAACAAGTTAAAAACAATAAGTCAACTTACAAACAATAAGTTATAACAGTAAGTTATGATTTAAGAAACCTTATTAAAAATAATTAAGTTAAAATGAATGAAAAGAAATAAGTAATATATTGAATTTGAGAGAAATAAAGTAGAGAGATGTTATCTCGTCGAGCTCTGAAAGAGCAATGACCTCTTTCTTCTTCATCTTCTTCCTTCTTTATCTTTACGGACCAATTGAAACCCGTAAACATAAATTCGTCTCTATGACATTTCCACACATGTAATCTAATTACAAGTAATTTGCCCTGCTATGCTATTGTCCACTACGATTCTGAGTTAGAATTTTTAGAAGCGCTGAATTTAGATTTTCATTAAAATCTGAAGTTCGATTTCGATGTGTAGTGGTGTAAGTTACAAGTTTGCTTCAAACTAAACACGAGCCGCGCGGCAGCAAACTCCCACTCTCAGATTAGTTGTTGCGAGAGTTGAAAATAATTTGTTAGTACAATAAAGCAAGATGTAAAGGTTAATCTATAGTTTTGATTCGTCACGTCACGTCACGTCAAAAATTAACTCCGACTTAAAATGGACGTGACGGATCCCAACTTATAGTCTAACGACAGCTTCCGTCAATGAGACGGATCGCAATCCAACACGTCAAAAACTAGTCCGTCCAAAGTTTAACTCTTTCCAACTTTTAACGGACGGCATACGTCTCGAGCCAGGGTTTGGTGTCTTGTAGGGGTAAACCGTAACGCGGGAGATGCATTTTTCAAATTCAATTTTTCTGAATTGAATTGTAACTTTTTGGAGTTGAACTTTCAGACAAGTTTTCTAGTCCAGTTTTAGTTAATTAATTAAACAGTTGATATTAATTTATAATAAATAATTGTACAATGTCACAAGTCAATAATGTTAAATATAATCATTCGATTTCTAGCTAGCCTTCTCAAAAATACTTGGGCGTCTTTGCGAGATCAGTATTCACGCCATCTGCGGTCGCTGGATACAAAAAGTGGTCAATAAGCTGTAAACTCAGGATCATTCCAGTCCAAGTTCACT
This sequence comes from Holacanthella duospinosa, assembly GCA_002738285.1. Classification (NCBI taxonomy): domain Eukaryota; kingdom Metazoa; phylum Arthropoda; class Collembola; order Poduromorpha; family Neanuridae; genus Holacanthella; species Holacanthella duospinosa. The sequence continues at coordinate 600,763 of NIPM01000063.1, forward strand.
TTTTCAAATCAGATGCAATTTCTCAGAGCTTACGTCTCACACAGAAAGTTCTTATAATTAAACTTTAAGTTATGATTTTTAAGCTCAAATACGCTCTCTTCCTATCTGGATCCATGATTAATTTAAAGAATAATTATATTTATTATACAAAGAACTATTCTAATAAAAAATTTAAAACAAATTTTTGCGCCAGAAAACTGTTAAAGTCATTCACCGACTGTATGAACTAAAAATTGCAATCCTCCACTACACTTTCCGACACGTCTATTTCTCTTCACTATCCGTCAGCGAAGATGGAGTAAGTGGCGTGGCGTGACGTGACGGATTAAGACTATAAATTAACCTTAAGCAGTAACGCTTTGTTGCTTGGGAGTCATGACTCTTTCTAGTGAGTCACGACTCTGTGTCCCTTTGGAAAGCCACAGAGTCACGACTCAGTGACTCCCATTTCTCTATTGAGTCAGTCACCCAAAGCCAGTGACTCCGAGAAATCGATGAGTCAGAGTCATCCAAAACCAGTGACTCCGAGAAATCGATGACTCAGTCACTGAGTCAGAGTCACTGAGTCAGAGTCACTGAGTCAGAGTCACTCGGAACCCTATTCTAGTTTATCGATTGACAAAAACTTAAAAACTTACAATGAATCCAGCAGTTGTAGTGTTCAACATTGCAATCGTGTTCCGAAACTCTGCAGCCGGAATTTGTTTTGCCTTTTAGTTTTATCAATTATTCACTAAGTTTTAGGAAAATTTTTTGAATTTAAAAATTTTCAATGGATAGAGAGTTTCATTGTCTGTATTTTCAAAAAAATAATCATTGCAAAGTTTAAACTAACACTGCTTTTTTAAACTTTTCACAATTATCACACTTTCACAATTACCTAAGATGACCCTATTAAAATTTCAAATTCCTTGAATGAATAAACATGAGCGAAAACGGAATCGGGAGATCAACCTTTATGGAGGCAGGGTTGGAATTGAGTCGCGCAGAACATTTTTTGAAGACCAGAGTTGGAACGATGCGCAACAAAAATTAACTTGGGAACCCAATAAATATTTCCATAGTCTGAAGATTCCAAACAATCTTTAGACGCTGAAGCAATCCCAGACAAAAGTTTTCGAAAACTAGAGTTAAAGCGGAACCCGAAAGCAGGTTTTAGGAGCCTAGGAGTAAAAAACTTTCAGAACGGAACTCAAAAAGAAAGGCAAAGAGTAAGCGGGAGCTGAATCAGAAAAAAACGCCGATTATTGGACATCTATGAGCGTCGACAGCCCAGCTGACTCAACAACACTAGAGTAAGATAAAACATTTTGTAGGACAAAAAACAACCTTCCGGTATCTTGTATATATATAAAATAAGTCAGGTGTGTGTGTTTCCGACCAAAAAACTCACTGTATTTATGAAAGTTAATAATCCAGACCAAACCTCGCAAACGAGGGGTGATTTCTAACACCCCGGACCTCTCAAACTAAACCTGCCGTATTGATTTCTGAATGTCTGTTTGCAACGTTAGTCTCCGCCTCACAAGCATAAAACACTATGACTATTAGGGGGGATTACTATAAAAAACATGCAACAAAATCACATCTAAGTTTCTCACACACACCAATACATGAAGGATTTACACACACATTAGTAAGGGTATACCAATAGCTAGCGTGGATTTGCGTGAGATTATGTAAAGTTCCTCTTTTACGTGAAATTGTGTAAAAGAGGAACTTTACACAATCTCACGCAAGCTATTGGTATACTTCTAGTGTGATGAAATGGCTTGTCTCGGGTGGTGTTGAAGTCACACCCTGTTAATTGTTTCTGCAGTGTAAGGCGCTGGTGACCCAAAGGCCACTGGGGTCAGAAACCGAGATGTGTAATAAAGTAAACTCAATTCGAAGTAGGTTTTAAGGAAAAGAAGTTTATTTTTCTAGACTTTTGAAATCAAGAGGGAGAGAGTGAATCTAATATTGAGAGGTTACGGCCAGAAATTACAAGACCGAATTGCCTCAATTTTCTCTCCAGATTCCGTTTATATTGGCCAATTTTGAAAGGCGTCCAAGGTATTTTGAAACTCCTTGCTCGTAGCTGCTCGCTGATTCGCTGTTGCCAACCCGCGACGTGACATTGAGTGTCCTAGACGCTCCTCAGAATTTTAGCCTTGAACCTGGTATTACATTAGGGGTCTACCAATAGCTTGCGTGGATTTGCGTGAGATTGTGTAAAGTTCATCTTTTACGTGAAATTGTGTTTGTGTAAAAACCGAGAGAGATTTTACAAAATTGTATCCTCTCTCATTGGTTAGAGTCCATCTCACTTGAGTGAGATTGAGTAAAATAGGAACTTTACACAATCTCACGCAAATCCACGCAAGCTATTCGTAGACCCCTATTGTTTCATATTTTACCAAGATTTTCCTCTTACTATTTTACTCTCTCCGAACTGAATTTGGAGACCATAGACGTATTTTCAACCTTGATTGGTTTATCATGTCATATTAATTTTTCCGTCTCCATCTCACTTTCTCCGAGATTTATTACTCGGAAAAAGTAAGCATAACAATTATAAATACAGTCCAACTAGTGTTTTTGGGACGACTGGAAGTTACTTTTGACCCATGCTATTTGCTGGAAAAAGGGTTGGTCCAAAAATTATTGCCAGTAAGACTCCTTAAGCAAATTTTTTTAGATGATACTGTTTACATGTTTCAGAAAGATTATGTGAAAGTAGAGAGCAAAAATTTTTTAATCAAGTCTCTATGACGTCTAAAAAAAAAGATACGATTTTTTGAAAATTATAATTTCGGAACATTCTTTTGGGACAATGTACATGAGAAGTTAGGTGTCCCAAACGAATGTTCCGAAATTACAATTTTCAAAAAATCTTAACTTTTTTTTTAGACGTCATAGAGACTTGATTAAAAAAATTCTGCTCTCTACTTTCACATAATCTTTCTGAAACATGTAAACAGTATCATCTAAAAATTTATGTTTTAATTCCTAGTAGAGCGTTTATGGGATCAAATAATAAAATTCCGTTCAATTTTACACCCAATGACTTGTCATCCATAACACTAATAAGTTGACAACACAGCTTTTCAATACAAGACCATGAAATTTGATAGTGACTCTTTGGACTTGGAGGCATACAATTCGCTACAAAATGCAGTTTCGGATATGAGTACTGGAAATCACATTAACCTTATGGACTTTAAAACGGTATTTTGCATTTATCTGTTGAACCTTTCACCAGTTGCAGTAGCAGTAAACAGTTTGACTCCGACTCAAACTAGTGTTCTGAAGGTAAGTTTTTATCTATTTAAAATTTGAATTTTTTATACCTGTTTTTAAATTTTCATATCATCTCTCAATAGGTTGAAGTAAACTTTAAATCGACAACAACCAAACCTTTACATTTGGTTTGTCTCAATTACATCCAGGAAGTCATTGAGGTTGACCATTTGAGAAACGTTGTACTCAGGTAAAATGGATGAAGGAAGTATTCGCCTAATTATGAGACAAGTCTATGAATGAAGTTTTATAAAATCAACAATGTTTCTACGTATGTAATTGCGAGGGATGAGGTGTACCAGTTAGACTTTTCCTTTAAGCACACTGGTGGCTATAATAAACACAGACAAGAGGAAAGCGAATGGAAATTGTATGCAAATAAAAATGGATGATTTATAGCTTATTTTACTTGTCAGGTCTAAGCCGGGTACACACTGGGTTTTGCTAATCTGGAATGGAAGAGATACACTTGAATTCTTTGACAGTTTTGGGTTATCAATTTTAAGTTATAATATAATACTGCCTCTTATTGATGCCAAATGGAAATTTTCAAATAATGTGCAATTTCAGAGTGAAATTTCAACAACATGCTCCTTGTTTTGCTTGTATATATTTTTCTATAGAATTGTTAAGGGTATAAGTCTGTATAAAATACTAAGTAGAAACTTTGATTTGCAAAACTTGAATCTTAACGAAGAGAAGGTTAAATTATTCTTTCGCTTTGTGTGTAGTTCATTAGCATTACGAAAAGTTAGAGCATGTACGGGAATGACGTGTTGTTCGAGTTCGTCAATTACACATGAAGTAAAAAGACAAGTGTAGTTTGTATTCACTTATACAAATATTATCTGATGTAAACATATGCTAAATTATAGTTTAAGTGGTAATTTTGAATAAATTATGCAGATAAAGCTACTACAAACAGACCAGATTTTGCATTTATTTTCCACATTTGAAAATAAACATTTCTCCAGTATATACACTCTGCTTCACTATACATGAGTCTCCTACTAATCTACTATATTATGAAGTTTGTCTATTTGACGGCAACCAAAGCTATACTTATATCAGCATAGATGGAAAATTGTCCAACTTTTTTCTTCCCAATGATAGAAAAATTGTTTTTCTAAAAAATTTAGAAGCGTTATCCAAGTACAAGGAAAAGACATATGAACTATACAGAATTATCAATACACTCAATTTAAAAATTGAATCTGCTGCTCGACTAGTTTACAGGGATAAATGTCTCAATGACACTCTGCCAATAAAAGTCCGTCATTTAGCAACAGCCTTAAACTCGTGTCGTTCGTGTCAGAGAAAAGAAGTAAAATCAGAAAATTGGTCGGTAACCTTAGCCAAAGTTTTTCAAAGTTATTTGAAAAGGCACGCTTGTTTATGATTTAACTCAAGTTATTGGGAAGACAAATGACAGACATCACGAGAAATAGTCTTATTTTTGTTTATCGTGCAAATTACAATTACTTAATTTGAAGAAAAGTTTGATTCTGATCCATTCATTATTTATTCATCAAAGAGAGACGACCCAACACCAAATACGAAAGAAATGGGTCAAGTTTATTTATTTTTGCTCTTCCTTGTCGTACAGTTGTCAAGGGCTCAAAGTAAGTGTATAAATCATTAATTTGAAAAAGTAATAAATTATATTGGAATATTTTATCCAATTTCAGCCAATGCAACGATGACTGCTTGTCTAAACTGTACAACTTTCCACTACCGTTTTATTCGCATCAAACAAGCATTTTCTCTGAACGAAACGTTTGCGTGTTATAACAATGGGGTTATAAAAGATAATTCATTTATAATTGGCAGCGTCAATAGGGCGACAGATTGTTTTGGATTTCATGCACGTGTGGATTTTGAAGTGTTGAAAAAGAAAATTTTGAACACTCTGATGGAATCTTCTGAACCCATGAGCGTCTGTCCATTTTGCGTGATCGGTGAGTAATGTATAATATGAATTAATTACATCAAGCAAGAATGTGGTTTTGACTAACACGGTTTATTATTTCAAATTTTGAAGGGTTTGTCCTGGGATTTGTTTCAAGCCTTGTTGCCGAACCTCTATCCAGAAAAATTCAAAAAACTATTCAAAAACTAAACTCCTTTCATACAGCACGTGTACATTGAAAATGTTTTGTATAAAAGCCGTTAACAATTTTTATATCAATTTCATTTTGAATTTGAAAGTGGTCTTTGTAGCAGCATTAAAAACTATTAAATAAAATTTTAAAACAAAATAATGTCAGATTTTGAATCAATAAGTGATATTCCACGCAAACGAAGACGTGTGCTGAGGGGTCATATGAGAGAGAAAAAGGTTTGTTTTGATCGAGGTTATTGATTACAAAATTTTGTAGTATTAGAAATTAAATTAAACTTTATTTGTAGCTACGATGCTTAACGTGTGGGTGTGATTTTGACTGTTGGCACACCAGGAAATGGAGAGACATGTAGAATTAGTACACCAGTGTCAAATTTGTAATAATGAATGTGTAGATAGGGCCGTCCATATTTGTCATCCGGATCTAATTGGTAGGAGAATGACTAATGAAATGGATTCGCTTGCTCTTGGTTCATTGGTCTTTTCAGTTAACAAAGAATAATTTTGTCCACAATGGACAATGGAGCTATTATGATTTTTGAGCGAATAATCACAGAGGACGTCTGCATGGTGACGGATTTTTTCCAAATTATTTGGGAAGATTTGGTAAATTTATTGAATGCATTATTGGCAAAACATCGCAATATACGAATTTTGTTTTGACTCGTATGTGACACAACGGAATTAATCCATAATGTAGACCACAAGGATGCATATATACCAAGCCCATGGATACTCATTACCCACAAAAACTTTATAAATAGTGCAATTTTACAATCAGTAGATTCCATGGTGGAAACTTTAAATTTTATGAACACAAGAGGATCTGATTGGCAAGTCACTAATCTATCAAAACTAATTTTAACCATTGGAGAAGTAGATCCATTACCTCCAGGAGGAGGGAGAATTGACCTTCCAAAGCAATTAAAGGGGAGTCATGGGTTACTTGATTTCCATACAGTCAAGGATAACTCTAATTGCTTCTTAATTGCAATTTTAGCAATCTTTCAGCGATAGTAGTATGTAAGACGAGGTGTTCTCCCCCCACTGACCCTTAAAGCCACCGACCTACCCACGGCCCTAAGTATTTCCACCGACCACCGATTAAACTGAACAGTGTTGCTAAATTCACACCACCCTAAGTATTTCCACCGTCCACCGACCTAAGTGAAAGGTGATTGTAAGTGAAAGGTGTTCGTAAGGTCACAGTAGAACTCGGCCACACACCCCCCACCCTAACACCACAAAATTTATCGTTACCGATAAACACCCTAACTCTTGGATCATTGTTGGGATGGAAGACCCTAAGTATTAAGTTCAAACATGTTTAAACCTGTCTCAAGGTCCACCGTCCGCGGACCTAAGTACCTAAGTAACTCACCGACCATTGAGCTATGTCTTCACATAGNTCAAGGTCCACCGTCCGCGGACCTAAGTACCTAAGTAACTCACCGACCATTGAGCTATGTCTTCACATAGCCTATGAACCTAAGAATTCGCATTCTCCCCAACAAACCTAAGAACCTAAGTAACTCACCAACCATTCGACCTAAGTCTGCGATGTTGTCACATCTCGAAGACCCAAGGTACTTCCTACAGCACAGTCACCTATGAACCCAGGAACCTAAGTATTCTCATTCTGTACAGTTGAACTCGGTCACACACCCCCCACTACAAGACCCCAAAATTTATTTTCACCAATGAAACACCCAAACTCTTGTAGCATACGTGGACCCTAATTATTTCCACCGTCCACGAACCTAAGAACCCAAGTAAGATACCAACCATTGACCTAAGTCTGCGGCGTTGCCACATCCCAGAAACTTGTCGAATCATGTTTAAACCTGTCATAACCTATGAATACAAGTATTTTCATTGCCTACAGGCCACGGACCTAAGAACCTAAGTAGTTCACTATCCACCGACCCAAGTCGGCGGTGTTGCCACATCTCGCAAATTTATCCAAACATGTTTAAACCTGTCTTAGTTTATGAATACAAGTGTTCTTATCCCTAAGTATTTTCACCGAAGAGCCAGACCGCCCGCCCGCCTGCCCGCCCGGATTCTTAATGGTGTAGAATATTTTCATTTACCTCAGACTTAAAGGTCTATCTCACGCCAGAAACAAACTTAACACATTGATTTACAATGAAACACAAGAAAAGACAATGAAATTCATGTTCACCTCATCAAATGACAACAACGCAATAGCTGCATATGCAAATTTCACACAACATCCAACATGTTTATACATGAATCACAGTTCTAAGAATGCAAATATCAATAAAACCAACCATAGTCAATTATAAAATACATAAAAAATAGACAAATACAAACAAAGAGACAAATGGACAACGGGCGGGTGGGTTCTTCTCGTAGTATATGAAAGGTTTAAATATGCATGGATAAGTTTGTAGAATGTGGCAACACCGCATATGAATTCTCAAGTTTATAGGTTTGTCGACTGGAGAATGTGACTTCTTAGGTTCATAGGCTAAGACAAGTTTCAACATGTTTGGATAAGTTTCCGAGATGTGGTAACATCACGGACTTAGGTCGCTGGCAAACTTAAGTTCACATCTCCGTATAATGTAGCAACAATGATGACTTAGGTCGGTGGAAATACCTAGTGTAGTGTGAATTTAGAAACACTGCTGACATAGGACGATGATCGATGGAAATACTTAGGGATGAGAATACTTGTATTCATAAGCTAAGACAGGTTTATACATGTTTGAATAAATTTGCGAGATGTGGCAACACCACCGACTTGGGTCGGTGGATAGTGAACTACTTATGTTCTTAGGTCCGTAGACTGTAGGCAATGAAAATACTTGTATTCATGGGTTATGGCAGGTTTAAATATGTTTCGACAAGTTTCTGGGATGTGGCAACGCCGCAGACTTAGGTCAATGGTTGGTATCTTACTTGGGTTCTTAGGTTCGTGGAAGGTGGAAATAATTAGGGTCCACGTATGCTACAAGAGTTTGGGTGTTTCATTGGTGAAAATAAATTTTGGGGTCTTGTAGTGGGGGGTGTGTGACCGAGTTCAACTGTACAGAATGAGAATACTTAGGTTCCTGGGTTCATAGGTGACTGTGCTGTAGGAAGTACCTTGGGTCTTCGAGATGTGACAACATCGCAGACTTAGGTCGAATGGTTGGTGAGTTACTTAGGTTCTTAGGTTTGTTGGGGAGAATGCGAATTNACAACATCGCAGACTTAGGTCGAATGGTTGGTGAGTTACTTAGGTTCTTAGGTTTGTTGGGGAGAATGCGAATTTCTAGGTTCATAGGCTATGTGCAGACTTAGCTCAATGGTCGGTAAGTTACTTAGGTTCTTAGGTCCGCGGACGGTGGACCTTGAGACAGGTTTGAACTTAATACTTTGGGTCTGCCATCCCAACAATGATCCAAGAGTTAGGGTGTTTATCGGTAATAATAAATTTTGTGGTGTTAGGGTGGGGGGTGTGTGGCCGAATTCTACTGTCACCTTACAAACACCTTTCACTTAGGTCGGTGGATGGTGGAAATACTTAGGGTGGTGTGAATTTAGCAACACTGATCACTTAGGTCGGTGGTCGGTGGAAATACTTAGGGCCGTGGGTAGGTCGGTGGCTTTAAGGGTCGGTGGAGGGGGAACACCTCGTCTTACTACTACGATATCGAACAAGAATTTTACAAACGTCCAGCTACAATTGGAAAAAACTTGAGCATCAACTCACTCAGGACGGCAAAAAGAAGAGAAATTCGAAAGCCTCATCTCTATATGAAATATGCGGAAAATACAGGTATTGATATGTCAACTTTAGGCTTGTCAACTGGTGTAACAATTGAACAATTGGAGTTTGAATTTACAAACTCAAATCATAAAGTTTCAATTACTGCATATGGCTTAAAAGAAAACGGGAATACGATGGTGCTGAGGGCTCCGCCTCTGCAAGAAGTCAATCATATTGACCTGCTGTATTTAAGAAGCGGAATTGACGCTTATTGGATTCTAATAAAGGACAAATCATCATTCTTTGGAAAGCAAAGCATGGCAAAGCATTACTTTTGCAACTTTTGCCAAAAGGGATTCCTAAAATCTCAAACTCTAAATGAACATATGACTATTTGTGTTCAAAATGAAGATTCTGAAATTGTAGAACGTGACCCACTTTCGACACACTATTCATTCAAAAATTACTCAATGACTCTAGAGCAACCCCATGTCATATATCTCTCTGTCCAAATCAAATCCCTAGAACCAGGCGATGCAAACCCCAATCCTATGGCATTTGGTTTCAGTTTTTCTCACTTTGAATTTGGAAAATGTATTTCAAACGTATCATATTTGGGGAATGACTGTATACACAAATTATTGAATAAGTTACTTCGAATCACACGGGCATTAAGTTTTTCACAGAAAACCACAAATATCCCGTATAAGTTGACTCTTGCTGAATTGGAAAATCATCATTCGTCCACTATTTGTGCTTGTTGCCTTGAACCGGCTACTGAATTTGACCCGTTAATCATTCACCACCACCATTGTAAGACAAAAATTGAAAACGGGGTAACACCGGGTATATTTTTAGGATCGGTCCATAAATACAAATGCAATCCATTTATTACACTTCTAAATCATGTTGTAATTGTGGCTCAAAATGCTTCCAAATACATACACATGTTGCTATTATGTGGTTATGAAACAGGTGTAATAAACAATGCCATTCCTGTTTGCGGCACTTCAAATAATATATTAGCGGTGACAATGAATACAGTAATAAAAATAATTGACGCAGACACCTATCTTCCTGGTGCAAAGCTATGTGATATGATTAAATATGGAATTGAACTTGAAACAATATTTCCAAACACAGTGAATGAAATTCCAAATATGACAACTTCAAAGGTTGTTGAATTTGCCAATTTTATGCTAACTTTTCCTATCAGTTCTGATATTTGTGATATTGTGTATGATTCAGATGGAAAAATTTCAACAGATTCTTACATCCAAAACCAAACATTGAACGATCCAGAAATTGATCAAGCCTACTTGAGTTCAATTGAACATTTCATGAATGTAGAAGAGCATTCCAGAGAGTATTTAAAGTTCATTTGAAAATTCGAATCATTTGTTTTTGGCGACATATTTTCTACATTCTGATTATTTCTGCTACACCACTTTTTCCTAGATATAACTTATTCGACAACAATAAACACATTTTCAATGTCGTGTTGTTTTTACAAAAACAGATGCCTTGTTGAATATGTGACTGATGAGAACCAAAAAGAAATGGTATCAAATTTAGTCTGTGAACCAATTTCTACAATCAGTAAGATGTACGCCGGAGCAAATAATCAGAGTTGTGTATCATATGATTCTAAAAATCCGAGATTCTTAATCATGTCAATTGACATTCGGTCATGTTATGCATGCTTTTTGGAGGATAAGATCCCTATTGGCGACTATGAAAACATGGATGCCGAAGCACTTGAAAATTCCAACTACATGGACCCACCTGTAGGGTCAGTTGGTTGGATTTTTGAAGGTACATTAGAATTTGACAGAACATGTGAGCAATATTACGATGAGTTTCCTCTTTGGCCAGAAAAAATAAAGTGTATTCTCTCAGACTCTTCAGGAGAAAAAGTTTATTTCGATCGACTACTGCTTTCTCTCAGAAACAAAGAAAAGCAAACCTACTACTATAAATCTTTAACACTAATGTTAGGACATGAATTTACACTAAAAACACTTCATCGTGGATTTTCAGTTACGGAAGACGCTTACATGGAAAGTTATACAAATCAATGCTTTGGGCTTCGATTTGCTGCAAAGTCAGACTGTGGAAAAAATATAATGAATAGCATGATAAACGTAATTAGTGGAAAATGTATGACGTCTAGCTTAAGATATCCTCGACTTGAATTTTGTTTTACAAAATCCAGAGCAAACCAGTTGATGTCAAATCATTCATTTTATGATGTGGAAATTATTGGTCCAAATTTAACCTTGTTCAAATTGATGAAGCGAAAAGGACGGGCAGATGGACTTGAAATTGTGGCTGGCGTAATTTATGAATTTTCAAAATTTTATCTATATGATTATTACTATAATCATATGTTACCAAAGTTCAGCGGTCAGGTGGAGCTTCTTTTGTCAAACACAGACTCGTTGTACGTGAGAATATCCAATAAAAATAACGATTTTTATGAAAAGATGAAGTGTTTGCAGCCAATATTTGATTTTTCAAATATGTCTGCTACCCCATTATACTCATCAGTCAATCAAAACAAGGCTGGTGTTTTGGTCATTACACACAAAGCAATTGAAGAATTCGTGGCTATCAGATTGCGTTGCTATAGCATCAAGCACATAGAAACTGAGAAAAAGGGTGAGTTGCTGAAAATGTCTGGTATACAAAAAAACATAAGTCTACAGATCCGCTATGAACATTTCAAATTGGCAGTTTTTGAATACTTTTCCTCTTCAAAAGAATCAGTTTTCCTGAAACCCCTTGGAAATAAGATGAGTATCAATTATTCAGACACGATTAATCTTGGGTGTTTGGATGTTACAAGAGGCTGGATTAATGAACAGAAATCATATGCAATTGGAAATTGAATTCTCAAAGAATTAAATTGGAACGAATATGTCTTTTTAAAATTGTGAAAAGTGAAACGTGTCAAAATGTCAAGTTTTGAAAACACTTGTGCACGTGTGTGTTTGTATTGAACCATAACTCAATATCGAAAAAAAAATTAAATTCCATAGAATTTTTGTATAAATATTCGATAAAATCGTTTTAAATTACCATTCAGAGCCAAACTTTCAAAACGATCAGAGCCACATACTCTTATATACAACTATGGCATGCCAATCTCTCGATTTCACTAGTAAGAAATAATAATAAATAAAGTAATAGATGCACTGTGAAACAAATGTACTACTGTTGATTAGTTATAATTTCCGTTTCTTAGGGATTCCAGTGGAGCAATCCAATCAACCAGAGAAATTGAACCTATGGAGGAAGCGAAAAATGCCAACAGACTATGACCAAAACAACTTGATCATCGAAGATATGTCGTCATTTGTGGATTTGATAACTGGAGATCCAGAATTGAAAAAACCAAAACCGGAAGTGGATGAATGTTTAAATGATTATCAAAATGAGGCTCAACGTGAGATTTTGGTAGTCTATACATCTGATACATACTTTTCAAACAAAATGTTAGTGGACACTATAAAATCCATAGTATTTTAAAGGTCAAATTGGGTCGTGACCATTACAGTGGGCCTTGGAAAATTTTTATGAAACGGCAGTATGGATCAGGAAACTACTATTTTAGGAATCCCATACTCTGACTTGGATGAAGTTTGTGAATATTTCACTGACACGTGTGCAAAAATCAGAAAAGGCCTTGCTGAAAAAGATGACTATATGAAACCAAAAGACATTTCCAAGTTTGCTATGCAGCCTCCTAATGATTCAGACTTTTGGAAGTCTGAAGATGTCTTTATGACTGGGAGTACAACTTTGCGAATAAAAGTTCAATGGTCTTATAATCGGTACTTTTTTTTACGTTAACCATTTCTTAACATCAAACGAATATGTTTTGTGGCAGGGACCAAGAGTGAGTTTCTCGTTTGGTTAGTTTTTCCTTCCCTGATTTTTATTTATTTAATTTTTATTCTAAACAGATTCAACTGGTTACTAATGAAGTATACCAGCTCTTGGATACAATCCAGCATATCCAGGAAAAGTTTGGCAATAGTGACCATATCCCTTCAAAATAAGAACCCCAGCATTCGAGTCTTCTGGTATCAGCCATTTTCAATGAAAAAAAACTCAATATGAAAGACAGTTCTGACGGAAAAAAAACTTTCTTCATTAAAAATTTCAATTATTTTATCAAGTAATTTTTTAAACAATAATGTCCTCTTCAATTGCATTAGCTTTTGATATGTTCCACCTTAGAACAAAATATTGCTGCTTATTTGTAATACCCAGTATTTGCAACCCAGTAAACTTCACAATTTATAATTACTATGGTCCAAAATTAGGTACCCATAACAAGCTTATGGATGGAAAGGTTATCCCAACCACACAAATCTGTCTAAATGAGAAATGTCAACCACATTACAAGTTTGAGTATACCATGATTGTGGCTATGGCAAATGAAACCGAAGATAGCGTGAGCAAAACATACATACAAATCATAATTCCACAGTGGACAATTTTTGACGGTATTTGTGCAGTGGAAAAATACCGTGTGGACGAGATGAAATTGGGATCCCAACACGCGACATCTCACAGTTTCTACAGGTTGGGATCCATTATGACCCTGTCCAATTTCAAATCTACACAAAAGATTGTACACATGGAGTCGGTGACTGTGTGGCGGCATCTACTGCCAAACGTGGTTTACTCCAGATGGCTGTGCTTTTCGTCAGAGGAAGAGCTTGTGAAAACAATTATAGAAATTGGTTGGGAGGAAAAGGCCGAAGCCGTATACAACATGGCCCAAGCCTTGGTCGCAAATGGAAAATTTTCACATCAATCACTTTTTGGTAAATATTTTGATTACATTTGTGATCCTACTTTTGCTGCTGGCTGGCGGGAATGGGTTCGTTATTTTCATCTATTTAATCAAAAGGAGCACTTATATAAAGCATGTACGATATTAAATGGACGATTCGGATTTTTAATTACAAAAAATAATTTAAACTTAACGATGACAAAGACCTACATCGTAGACATGTTTCTAGACAGAATCCTTGTAATGATTGACTTTTTACCAAATGATTTTGGCAATCATCAGCTTTTGCTTTGTTCTCCTGATTTTTCAGCGGAAAAACTTCAAATCTATTTTAGTAGTTGGTCATCATACACTCAGACAATTATCTCCTCTACTAATTAGTTTTAATAACTAATTATGTGAACATATTAATTGAATAAGATTATAATTTAGAAGTTATTAGTTTTCAGAATAAATAAATGTTTAAATAGTAATAGCAGTGGAGCTAGTAGTTTAAAATAATACTTTTCAAACAATAAATAAATAATTTTGGTGTGGACGAAAATTTATTTATTTGAAAAAAGAAATTAAATGACAGTTTCCATTTCCACTGCATCTTCATCTGTCGTGTCTTTTAGGCAATTGAACCCAACTTGGGAATTTTTCTTTAGAACACGGTTGGCCATTTAGCCGGACGAAAACATTTGTCCGGCTGACTAACTTAACTGTCCGGTCTGGACGATCTGGATGATCTGGACGATCTGGACGAGTTTTATCGAAAACGCCACAAATACATGCGCAGAGGTCAATTGTCTCAATTTTTCAAAGTTATTATACATTTCCCTAATCTTTTCCTTACCTCCTTATTTATAAATTCAAATTTAACTAGGTTATCCCAGTGAACATGGACGAAGTAATTTCCAGTATAGTTAGCTAATCTGAAAATAACAATTTAAAAGCACTTCGGAAACAGTTTGACATTGACCATAATGACCGTACATAATAATTTACTAAACGGAATAATAAATAATTTTTTGTTAGTATTTTAAATAGAATTTAAAAAAATTTAATTTTTGTTATAGTTTTTGGAATTCGTTAGGCCGATAGACCCGAACACCAATTTCAAACATTTTAAGCGCAAAAACATTGCCGCCTTTGTAATTCGACCGCAGTGAAATTGGGCATTGTGCTATGAAAACAAACTTACTCTAATTTGTTGAAGCTATACTCAATTATTTAATGAAAATTTTGTCGTCCAGATCGTTCACTGGACGCAATTTTTAATCGTCCAGATCGTCCATATCATCCGGTCAATTTCGTCCGGCTGTTGCAATCCTTTTAGAAATCTCCACAGACCAATTATCACCAGGATAATCACCAAAACCACTGGAAAGGTTAAAAACATTTGTGAACTTTTAAAATTCAAAAGTTCCAATGCACAATTTCAAAATTAACTCACCAATCATCACTGACAAAATCCAAATCCAAGGAAAGTTTTGTTTTTGATAGTTTTGAGATCCTCGACATCTACTAATATCTCCTGGGCATACATCCATATCAAAAATTATTGAAGTGTCAACTTCAGCCAAACAAATTGACAATTTGTCAAGATATCTTATTACAAATTTGCATTGATTGGAAACGCATTCGCGACAATCATGTAATTGGAACAATCTGAAATTAAATATGCAGAATTTTAACTTGTAAATTGAATTGTTGCAAAAAAAATTCAAAATTGCTCATGATTAGATCCAGCGAGTATACTACATAAAGGAATGTTGTACTAAAATAAAGTTTGTGATAGTAAGCAATATAAAAGAACACTCAGCGAAATTCAATATATGACAAATTGAGTGCTGACAATGAGTCACTGGCTCTTTTTTCTGATTGGCTAAGACAAATCACACCCTTATATTTGGAATTAGAGATGTGTATCAAGCAGGGTTTCTGGTTTTTTTGGTTTTTTCTATAAAAACCAAAAAAACCTGGTTTATTGGTTTAAACCGGGTTTATTTGGTTTAAACCATGGTTTTTATTAAAAAAAAATTTTTTTTAATTTTTCTAAATTTTATTTTGGTCAAATCAAATTTTATAACAACCCAAAAATATATAAATTTTTATTTAATATAATAAAAAGCATTCGACTTACTCCATCAACTCTTACGTGGCAATTTCACTGAATGATTGCCCTCAACAATACTTCAGCAATTGTAAGCAATTGATGGAATACGACCGGCAATTATAATTGCTGATGGCAAACAATTTATTGCTGACCGTTGTCATAATCGCTGTAAGCAATAAAAAACCAGCAAATCGGTTTTTACTGCTGAGTTTAGCAATTATTGCTGAAGTTTCAGGTGGGAAAAAACAAAAGATTCACTTTTTAATTTTTTTCATAAAGTTCTTGTATTACAAGTTTAAAATGGTGTTAATTTCTATGTTACTGCTAGGTAATGGAATTAGCCCAGATCAAAGCAATTATTAAATTCCTGTTCCTCTTTCTTAGGAACTAAGAAATTAACTAGGGATGTAGTTCAGGGCAGGTAATAAATACTTTCCTCCTTGGTGCTTTCACTTTACTTTTCTCGCTCCTTAGTTCTTTATTTGATAATACTTTATTATTAGAGCATACAGTTGCTCTCTTAATTATTAGGTTTCTTTATATTATATTCTTACAGATTGAATGTTATGATTTACGTTTAGTATTTACCAAGGTGATTTTAGGTTGTTTGTTGTCGCTTCGCTGTATAAAGCGACAACAAACAACCTAAAATCACCCTGGTATTTACTATTTTTTTCTTATTTTTATTTAATTTAAAATAATTTGATTTGATTTTCCTAATGCAAATATAAAAAAATTAATATTAAAAGAACAGAAGTGGATCTATTGAAAAGCAAGTTAAAGATAGAAAATTTCTTCCAAATGCTTTCCTTTTGGAAGAGTGCCCAAAATGGAAGTGGCGTTTCCTCGTTGAATAGCTAGACTTATTCGCTGAATCAGAAACGATGTAGAACGAGGTTCTCCGGAAGCGATTTGAATGTAATTGCCAATTTTCTTAATCAAGTTCAGACCTTTGGGTCCCCATACTCCGTTTGACTCGACAGCGATAGGAACGAAAGTGAATTTATTCTCTGGCAGAAAGTTGTATTTTTTAATCTTCCTCTCTTCAGCAATGATAGCGGCAGCACCAGGGTCTTGTTTGGTGTATGAGATGTATGAATGGGCGAATGTATCCACACAAGTGAAGTCCCAGACCAATGGTTTTCCTCTAGACCAGGGGACGAGTGTCATTCCATCTGGGTGTTTTCCGTCTTGTCTTGAAAGACCTGGAGGTTCTCTAATGCTTGGAAATCCGGCTGAACGAAGGGATCTGAGGATGATGTCGTTTATCCCGTCGTGTCTTGCCAATCTTCCAGAGGCTTTCTTGCATGAAAGACCATGACGACCTGTTTCTTCAACTTCTAAACCACAAGAACAAAAGTGAGCAGAACAAATTAAAGAGCCAAGGCGTATCGCGCAAGAAATTCTAAAAACTTCATCAGAAAGAAGGGTTCCAAGTTGGGGGGAGGGTAATGACTCTAACCAAGCGCCGGCTTCTTGATTGGTAGAGGAAAGAATTCGCGCTAGGTCTTCATCTGAGGAGCATGTAGAAAGGATAAAGTGGAAGTGATTTTTAGATTGAGGTTCTTCCCAAGTTTTCTGGAATTTTCTTAAAGGACATTCAGGGAGATTGTCAAAGTATTTTAAGTTCCAAAGGTTTTCTGCAGTCTTCACAGAAGGGTCGATTTGAAAATTGTTAGGGAGCAAGGCAGACACTAAAGGTTCAACACTGTTGAATGACGCGAGAAAGCACGGAATCGCCATGTCAACTGCGTGTTTGATCCCAAGACCGCCTTGTTTGATAGGGAGTGATGATTGAATCCAAGCTTGATCTGAGAGATTTGAGTTAATTATGTTTTCAAGAATAATCTTCAGCATATCATCGTATAAAGTAAGGCTCTCAACTTCTTTCCAAGTTGGGGAGCTTCGGAGAAAAAAGATTAAACGCGGAATGGCAATGGATTTTTGAAGAAGGAAAAAAGCAGAATGTTTGGAGATGTTCAAAAGACGTTCTCCAAAAGTTTTGAGTGAATCAGTTTTTTGTTGTAGGCAAACTCAAATCTCTTCGTTTGAAATTGGTGTTCCAAGAAGAGAAGCTTTAGATAATTCCATCATTTGAATTCGCGGAACTATTAGTTCAAGATTAGAGATGATATTTTTGAGTTCCCTCCCTTCACAATTTCCAAGAATGGTGGCTTCACATTTAGAAAAATTTGGGGATAATCCAACTTCTTTTGCTAAGTGAAAAATTTTCTCTAAATCTTCAAAAACTTTGGTTGGAGAATCAGCGATGGCGCAATCATCTAAATACCAGACATTAAATTCGGAGGCAATTTGTTCAATTATGGGTTGGACGACGAGACAAAAAAGAGCAGGTCCGAGCGGATCTCCTTGCTGAACTCCTCGATCGGAGAGAATGGATGTTTCTCCATAAAAGATTTCACTTGGAAGACGATAGCATTGGTGAACAAAGTTGTATATTGCGGGAAGTCTATTATTATGATTATAATGTTAACATTATAATATTATTATAATGTTATGATTGATTCTCCTTTCCTATTTTTTTCCTCTTGTATTTATACATAATTCGATCTAAATATAGATACTTGTTGACCCCCTCTCCATTCATTCTGATGACAACGACATAAATGCCGTCATCATACGAATGAATAGGAGAGTGAGGCCATGACAGGTTATTGATCTTAGGTTATATTTAGTATCTTAATAGCCCACTTAACCTAGTTGGCTGGTCCCACTGCCTAAATATAAAAGATCAAAAAGTGATCGATTTAGAGAAAGTGTTCTTAACTAAGCACTACAGGAACGGGACGGAGCGATGTAGAAAGTTCCTGATGTGAAGAATGATAGTGTTATGCCATGGCGTTTTCTATCTTCCGAGGTATGGAGGGTGATGAATTATAATTATTGTTGACATAATTTTTTTTAAAGTGAACGTATTCTTACAAGGCGGTAATATACAGTCTGGAGCGCTTAGTTATTGTTCATTTTATGGTGAGAAATAAGTTTGACACAAATATTACTTAGGTTTACGGGTTAAATAATATAAATAAAAAATAGTGATAAATGAAGTAAAGCTGCCTGCTGGTTCATCATAATAAGCAAGTGGAGAAATTGAAGACTGGTGAAAAAGTGCAGAAAATCTGTTTATAAGGTAATATGGTATAAATTAATAATCTAATTATATTTTAATTAAAAATAAAGCTGTTTTAGATGTCATTAATAAAAGTATGTTTATTATTGTAGCTTTTTTAGGAATTTTCAAAAAGGGAAGGAGTGAGCGAAGGAAGTCAGATAAGTTTTTTGGGTGTTTTTTTTTGTTTTCACTTGTGAGGAAAAAAAAAGTAAATGAGAGAATGCTAAAAAGATTTAATGTTTTTTAAATGCAGGTGTGGTCATCACAAGGAAAGAGAACTTACAATACCCGTTTATTGGGCTGGTGGTGTGTCGGAAGAAGGAGGTCCTCTGCCGTTTTGCATGGTACGTGCCATGGTAATGATGTTTCCCATATCATTAGGCTGTAATGGACGTATGCCACGTCCACGTCCATTGCCGCCTGATGGGGCCGGGCTGTTGTACCACGCGTCTTCCAGGCTTGGTGGTGGAGCTGATGGGGTAGGGGCACTTACACTTGGGGTGGGGTTTGAGATAGGGTTTGGTGATAGGACATACCGATTACCTTCATTGTCGTGAAAAATCCGGGTAGGGTTTTCTGCGTAATGATTTTCCAAGTTGTGAGTGGTGATGGCAAGGTCACTCATTTCTTGTGCCATGTCTTGGAGCTTGTTGAAGATGGCTTGAAATAGGTGAACTTGAGCCTCGATTAAGGCATCCATGGCATCTTGTAATGTCATGTTAGACATTTTGGTAAAAAAGGTGATTGGGTCAATAGAAGGTATTGTATATAAATTTTTTTTTGTGTGTGTGTGTGTATTAGTAGTTGCTTTTTAGGAATCAAAACGTAAAGTGATTAAAGTGATCACTTTGTCTAGATAGATAAAAATAAATTAGTGTTGGAAGGTTCAAGGGTCATGCTAACTTGTCTTTTTCTCATCAGTTGCAGCGAAATTAGAGGTGAAAATCTTCAGTAGAATTAAAGCAGTAAACTTTGTTCCTAATAGTGTGAGAACTAACATAATTAATAAAATCCAGTAAAATCCAGTAGTTATCCATGATAAAAATTTTCAGTCGGGGTTCAGGAAATTTCGTCACGCTAAAGGGTCCGGGTTGGGGTCACGGCGTGGTGACCGTAAATAACAATGCATAGCAGTAGGGCACATGACGCATGGGCGTGTGATGTGTCTTGACGCTCGTTTTGGTAGAGGGTAGGGCGATTCTGGTGGTGCGGAGTCTGAGTTGCTAGGGCGGTTACGCTGGCGTTTTAGAATATTTGGTTCAACTCGGAGATTTCCAAGTGTGGATGTTGGATTGGAGTTCTGGATACAAAAGTTTTTTTGAAAATCCGTCCCGACATTTGATCGCGGTGGGGGTGTTAACGCGGTGTAAACTATGGGTAGACCAGATACTGTTAGGTGGTTCTCAGGGTGTGGTGTAGGAGATATTTTCGGTAGATTTGTTGCTTTTACTGATTCTGCTGGGGGACGAGGGTCGGGGGCATTGATGCGGGTATGTGAAGCCATGGTCACACTTGGTGAGGATACTTGGTTGATTATGACTGCACAAGGGTTATTTAGCGCATTAATCGTCGCCGGGGTCGAAAATAGCGGGTTGAATGTCCTGGGGGTGGAGTCGAGAATAAATTGGATTTGGGGTGGTACGGGCTTAGAACGTATGTTGGTTACCGGATTAGCAGAAGTGGCGTTGTTCGTGGCTTCGGTTGAGTTTCCGGAACCTGGGGCACTTTGAGCGGAGGGTAGTTTTCGTAGTTCGGTTGCATGTTCCAAAAGACGTAGACGACAATCATAAGAGTCATTAACTCTAAGTAGATAACCGAAGCAATCTTTTCCATCGATTAGAGCTCTGCAAGACAGTTTTTAAATTGTTGGCGACGGTCATACATGTTGAATTTAGAAATTGAGTAAAAAAAAAATTTTTTTTGTTCCAGGAATTGACTGAAGACGACTGAGAGTTTGTCTAGGAGCTATGGGTCAGTTTTGAAGTGAAAATGAACAAATTTTTGATGATAACGGGCATTTTCAGAAGTTGAATGGAGAAGAAAAGATGCTAAGTAAGACTTCCGTTGACACCGGATGAGGAGTTCAATCATCGAAGGATAGGATGGGTAAGCATAAGGAATATTAATGACATCATACTTATTCAAAAATGTTACATTTATTAATTTATTTCTAAGTATTTTTAGGTTTGGATCGGTCGTTTCAAGTAGCAGTATTAATAATTATACTAAGTACCGTGGGCGCAGCCATGTTGGGATCATGTTTTAGGTATCCTACTAAGCTTATAAAGCTAAGGTGGGCACATTGGATTAAAATTACTGCAAATTATCTAAAAAAAAGTAAGATTTGTTAATTAACTTAAGAGGGAACCACCATCGGTGGTCATCCCCGAAATAATCCAAATTAGGCATTTCTAGTAGAATTACCATTATTAATAATATAAATGTAAAAATTTCTTGCCATTGGGTCATAGGGTCAATGTGACAGGGCTTTCTTCAGTCCTTAAAAACTTTTTTTCGTTACAATAATAAAGATGTTAATGTTAAAAGTGCGTTTAAGGCCGTCACCTCAATGAGGTGTAGTTAGCGAGGTGGTGTAAATGAAAGGGTTATAGTTACTTAATACCGGGTTCGATTGCTACCTTTTTCATAATTTTTTTCTTATAATTTTCATACTTATGCCAATCGTATGCTATAAATCTAAGAACATACGTAACGCAGTGTAGTTAGAGTCTAATATTTAGAAGATAAGGAATTTTTTGAAAATTATAAGTCATTTACTTGCGAATATGGCTTCATACCAAAAAAATTACAAACTAAATAATACCCTAAATTCTCGCATATAATTAGCCCTTTGACATATGATACATTTGACAAGGCTTCTTCATGATCTATTTCTATTACTATTGGCTCCAAATTTTTACCTTTATAGTCTGGCAAGCCAGTGCAGAAATTTTTAGGAATAATATCGGAAGTTCATTAGATTAAAAATAAAATATTTGAACTACTTGGTGATGAATTTGAGAATTGTTAAGTGATTTAATTAGTATCACTTTACGGAAATTTTAATTACTTTTTAGAAATATTTTAAATTAATTGTGACAATCTGCCCTCGTGATAACTTTTTTGTTTCATTTCCGACTACAGTAAACCTCGGATAAGCCGACCTCGGTTACCACGGACCCTCGGTTACCACAAACCGCTTGGTCCGGTCCGCACCCTGAGATAGGGAATTTGTGTATAAGTCTAACGGCTAAGCCGAACTCGGTTAAGCCGAACCCTCGGCTACCCGAACGCCTTTCCGTGGTCCCAATCCATAAGGTACTTTTTTACTTCGGTTAACACGAACACCAATTAATTGATCAATTTTTAAAAAATCTTCACTTTTTTTTTACAAAATTTAACGAATAACTTCTTTTGAATGACTTTTCAAATATTGAAATTCGACAGAAAATGAACCAATGATATATTTTTAGTCATTTTTAGTCTCCACAACAACTTACTATTATAAAGTAATGGTAAATTAAAACTACCTCGGCTAAGACGAACAAATTATTTCCCAAGTTGTATGTTCGGCGTACGCATAAGCCAAACCTCGGTTACCACGAACCATATTTTCCGGTCCCTTGAGATCCGGCTTGTCCGAGGTTTACTGTTTTCTAACTTATCTTAAAACTTCCGTGAATAATCGTTGTAATAATGGTAAATAATGATGTTGTCCTATAAGTCACGTGATCTATTTAAATGACAGAAATGTCAAGTAATTATAAATGAATAAATGAATATTAAATGTGGGTTATCTATGGTGTGAATTGTATTTTTTAAATTTTGGTGTTAAGAATTGTCGAATAGTAAACCAGGGCAAATTATTCGCAAAGGCGAATTGTAGGCGGGAATTTAGGGTAATTAGTTTTTTATTTTTTGGTATGAGGCCATAAACGCAACTAATTGACTTATAATTTTCAAAAAATCTTTATCTTCTAAATTTTAGACTCTAACTACACTGCGTCATGCATGTTTTTAGATTTATAGAATATGATTGGCATAAGTATGAAAATTATAAGAAAAAAAAATTATGAAAAAGGTAGCAATCGAACCCGGTATTAAGCAACTTTAACCCTTTCATTTACACCACCTCGCTAACTACACCTCATTGAGGTGACGGCCTCTTAAACGCACTTTTAACATTAACATCTTTATTATTGTAACGAAAAAATGTTTTTAGGTACTGAAGAAAGCCTTGTCACATTGACCCTATGACCCAATGGCAAGAAATTTTTATATTTATATTATTAATAATGGTAATCCTACTAGAAAAGCCTAATTTGGATTATTTCGGGGATGACCACCCATGGTGGTTCCCTCTTTAGTAATTAAATTATTATAGTTCTAAAATTAATATTGTGTTTGTTGGTTTTGTGGCTAAAAGTTTTTAATTCTAAGATTGGAAACATCTGTTTATTTGAAGAAGTTGACTACGATGTTGGTCGAAGCTAACTTGAATGGAGCGTGTCATTAGAAGTCATCGCGGCGTAATATTTTCATCTATAATCAACCATCAGTCTTCATCTCGTCGAACGTAAGGGGGTTTGATTCGCTTTTTGTGTCGGTGGATCCCACCTTCCCGAAGCGAAAAAAATTTGTAATGTTGATAACGCAGACATGTCTCGTAATTCCATAATCAAACTTTTTTCCGTTTCCAGAAGTCCGAGACATGTTATGTAGGTGATGTGCCGAATGGGTCGGGTCTTAGAGTGCAGGGTATTTTCATAATAAATAATTAGAATAGGAGATAGGAGTTAGGTAGAATGTTTGTTTGTTTTTTGTCTGAAATTTGATTTTTTAGTAGAACAGTTGTTCTTCAGGTGACATCTCGATTTCGATAGCTGAGCTGATTGAAGGTTTAGGTTGTGGTATGGGTTGTCGTTTACGAGTTTCAGGGTTTCGGGTGTATCGGATAGGTGTGGCCGTGACAGGTTCTTTACGTAATTTAATGTGTAGCATAATAATTAGAAGAATGATGGTAAACCAAATGATGAGTAGGATAATGTCGTCCATAATTTCTACAACAATTAGGGCATCATTGGAGGCTGCTCTGATGTTTGGAAGGAAAGGTAAAAAATGTAGATAAACTTGCAAGAAAAAGTTTTATTAGGGTGTAGGTGACCCATATTCCCCACGCGAGTGTAGCAAGTTGAAGAAGATAGGAAAAGAGAGAAACTTTGTTCAGAGGTTCCAAACTTATGTTCAGGTGGTTTGTTTCTCTGTGCCAGTTTTGGTTAATAATGTTAGTCAGATTTTCAAATTGGAGGTTTTGAGCGGTTTGCGCATGCGTTAAAGTTGTCCATGCTCCTGGAATGAAGTGGTGTAGGGTCTGAGTTGTTTGAGATAGGGCATGGAAATGATGGATGAACTATAGTTTCATCGGATTCGGTAACAATGCTGCATTGGCATTCGATTTGAGCTAGATGAGTTCCTGCGGTTTCTAGGATGGGGATTTCGTTAGTAATTGACGGGCAAATTATTTTTAGATGCTCTTTTGGATTGATTATGCTGTATAAATTTTGTTTTACAAGAGTGATTGATGTCTTTTGAGGCAAGTTGGTACAAATAAATAGACAATTTTCATTCAGTTCTTCGTTGGTTGCTTTGTTCTTCATGATTGAGGTTAAACATTGTGGTTTAATTAGCTGTAAATTGGGAAATTGAGGTATGAAGCAGAGATTTTTGGTAGTTAGGTCGCAATTGTGTTTCATTTTACCACTAATAGGGATGATTTGGGTGTTCCGTTTTATAATGAAGTCAGATTCTTGTTGAACTTGGCAGAGATTTTCATGGTATCGAAAAGGAATTGAGGAAAGGGATGGAAACTTGTGGTTGTAGGAATTTCAATGATAGGAATTTTTACTTTGATGTAGAGTGTGTCAGCAGTGAAGATGCAGATGGTGATTTGGTTTTGATAATATTGGGTGATTCGGCTAATTGGTATAGATATTTTGTATCCTATTGCTGAAATTTTACTGTTCAGTGATGATAGATCTTGCTTAAGTGTAGCGGGTGGTACTAATAAGTGTGGGATGAGGTTATTTTTGTATTCAGTTGTACTGGTTTGCCAGGTAGAAACTATTATACTTTTGCCTAAGGTATCTGTTAGTTGTAGGATGGCTTGTTAGTGGGTATTGACTGTGTTTCTGAGTTTTTTCTCACCTCTGACGATAGCATTGATTTCTTCTTTTGTTTGATTTTGTGTTGCTAGGAAGACATTGTTCAAATTATCTGAGTAATTGTTAAGTATTTGTGTTACTTGAATCGTTTCAGAATGTTCTTTGATAAGTTGGGCTTCCATTTGAGTTGTCATATTTTCTAATTTTTGTTCGGGATTATGGAGGTCTTCGAAGGTTGAGGTAGAAACAAATTCACAGCACCATTCGTAAAAGTCAGCAATGAAGTTGAGTCCTCTTTTGGTACGACGCTGTTCTGTAATGGGCATATAGGGTTCTATGAAAGGATTAATCTTCTCGAATATATAGTTGAGAGATTTGAGTACATCAGTGTTGGAAGGGTTTATTTCTATTTTTGTTCGCCAGTAAGGTTTATTTTGTAGAAAATTGGGAGTGTGCTTGTATAACCATATGTGTTTGTTACTTTTTCGACATATATTCCGGTGGTAAATCGGATTGAAATTGGGTTTTCACTGCTTTTTACTGTATGTATGAGAGATAGAGCGACACGTAAGATTGAAAGTATTACCAATGTTTTCATGAAATCCACCTGTAGAAGTATCGGGATGAAAGAGAGGCTGCAGTCCCCTTGAGTCTTCCTGTCCGAGGACTTCACAGAATATGTTAACGGCCGTTTTTTATTTCGATTCACTGGTATTTTGCGTTTCTTTTGCCGAAAAATAGGCTGTCCCTTTCGATTTGTCACTGTTGCTGCTGAATTCTTAAATTTTTGGGCTTTGACCATATTGGCTAATGAAAGACCATTTGAAGTGAGTTCTCTTGTATCGTGTTCATGGAGAATTCGGGCTCTCGTTATGTTTGCCATTATTCTTTGTAGCAGACTGGTTTGTCTCTTGGTCGAAGATTGAATCTGGACTGATAAGTTCTATGGTTGTCGAGGCTTTCTTTTATAGTACTCGTTTGGTTAATTTTAGGCGCTTTTTTGGACTTTGATACTTTGGGGTTAGGAGGGTTTGTAAGTTCAACTGTAAATTCATGCCCGGTCGTTGCTAGGTTTTTATGAATTATGTTATTTCCTGTGGAGGTGAGGTCATTGAGTTCATGTCCTTTTGAACTCGTGATGACGTCATTTCCTGTGGGTGCGAGTGATGTTGAATCTATTTCTGGCTCAGGGGTGAACTCTGTTGGTTCATCGGAATTTGGTTGAGTCATCGTATCTTGTATGATCTCATCATAGCTAGGTAGAATTCTTTCATAATATGGTTTTATTTTGTCAATGTGAACAGTTTCTCGGAATTTCTTTTTTCCTCTGGTGGCTTCTACAATATAGTTGACATCGGATTTTTGTTGGATGATTTTGTAGGGTCCAAACTAGTGATGAAAGAGTTTTGATGAAAGACCTTTCTTTTTGATGAATTTTCTTAAGAGAATTTCTTGTCCTATTTCGAATTTGGTTGGAATTTGTGAGTTGGTTACACGTTTTGCGTATGATTTCTGCTCTTTTTCGATAAATTCTTTAGCTAGGACTCTAGTTTCTTGTACGCGTTTTGCTATGTCATCTACAGTTTGGAATGCTTGAGTTGAGGGAAGTTTTGCTTCTAACGGTAGAATTGCTTCTCTACCATATATTAGGAAAAATGGTGTCATTTTCGTGGTTGGTTGGATAGGTGTATTATAAGCATATTTGGGTAGAAATAAATCCCAATCCTTTTGATTGCTGCTGGTGTACATAGAAAGACAATCGATGAGTGTAGAATGTGATTTTTTCACAAGACCTTGAGATTGCGGGTGATAGGCAGTGCTAGTGTTGTGTTGGATTCCCATAAAATTGTTGATTAATTTAAAGAGTTCATTAGTGAATTCTGTTCCTCTATCGGATTGAATGATCTTAGGACATCCGTGCCTGAGAGTGATTTGTTCTATGAAAAATTTGGCAATTTGTTCAGCTGTGATTTCCCTGACTGCTTTAGCTTCTATCCATTTAGTTAGGTAACAAATAAGAGTAATGACATATTTATTTTGTTTATTGGATCTGACGATAGGTCCCATGACGTCTATTTGGACGTGTGAAAAAGGTTCGGTCAGTACGTTAAAGAATTGCATTTGACCGAAAGGTTTTCTCCTGGGAATTTTGCGTGTTTGACAGTGATGGCATGTTTGTATGTAGTCATGGATGGATTTTTTCATATTCTTCCAAAAATATCTTTGACGGATTTTGTGATATGTTTTAGTGAATCCTAAATGGCCGCTGATGGGAGCGTCATGGCAGGATGCTAATATTTCTGGTTCCATACTGTGAGGGATAAATGGTTTCGATTTTCCATCGCTGTCAATTTTGTATAGGATCTGATTGTATATTTTATATTTTTGGTTTCATTTCGAATTCGTTTGTAGAGTGTTTTTAAGAATTTGAATTGCTATATTTTTGTCTTGTTGGATAGCAAAATTATTGGTAGAAGTAAAAAGTATGGGTATTATTTCAGAATCGATGTCGTCTGGTTTGCTTTCGGATAATTTGATGTCTGTGGGTGTGACAGGGCATCTGCTCATGGAATCGCTGACATGGTTTACAGCTTCTTTGATGAAATATATTCCTTCTATATCAAATTCTGATAATTTAAAAGCCATTTTGGTCAGTTTTGGGCTTAACTCCTCCCTTTTGGATCTAAGAATCCAACATAGAACATGGTGGTCTGTAAAAATTTTGATTTTGTGTGCATGGAGGTAGGATTTTAGTTTAGTGAGGGAATATATGATTGCTAGGAGTTCTTGTTCCGTGTTTGTCCATTTTGCTTCAGCAGGGGTTAGTGATCGGCTGATGAATGCTACTGGTTTTTCGATGCCATTATGGATTTGAGAGAGACATCCTGCTATGCCTATTCGTGAAGCATCTGTTTTTAGGTGTGTTTCTAGACCAGGTTGAAATAAGGCTAGGACCGGTTCTGATGTTAACGTAGTTTTTGCATATTGGAAAGCTTCTTCTTGACTTGTATCCCATATGTATTTTTCCGATTTAGTCAATAGTTTGTATAGGGGGGCCATTTTGATTGAGTAGTTTGCTGTAAATCGTTTATAGTGATTTATGAGTCCTAGGGCTCGTTGCAGTTGTTTTACTGTTTTGGGTCTTGGTAGATCAGCAACGCCACTCACATCTGCTGGGTCTAGCCTTATGTTGCCGTTACCTATTAAAAAACCGAGAACTTTGGTCTCATTATAGGCGAAACGACATTTACGGGGTAGGAGTGTTAGATTTTCATTGCAAAGTCTTGAAAAAACATTGGAAAGTTTTTCACAGTGGTCAGAGATTGTTTCACTAAAAATGATAATGTCATCCACGAATGAAGCTACGGTTTCGGGTTTTAGTCCTGCGAGAATTAAATCCATTAATTTGGTAAAGTGGCCTGAAGCTCCTGAAATTCCCATGGGAAAAACTTGGAATTGGTATAGTCCATCAGGTGTGGCAAAAGCAGTTTTTTTTAATCTTTTTTGTCCATTTCTACTTGCCAAAATCCTGATTTAAGGTCCATGACAGAGATGAATTTTGCTGAACCTAGTCGTGCTATTACACCTTGGATGAGTGGGAGAGGATAACTGGTAATGTTTTTGGTTAGGCCATTTATTCGTCGGTAGTCAACTGTGACTCTTGGGGCTGATGTACCCTTTTTTGGTACCAGGTGTATGGGAGAAGACCATGGAGAGTTGCTATGCTCTATGAGGTTTAGTTTAAGCTTTTTGTCAACTTCTGCTTGTATAAGTTGCCTGGTTGCTTCAGAGGCTGGATATGGACGTATTCTTTTAGGTAGATTGTCACACGTGTCGATTGTAAATTTGAGTCGATCCGTTCTACCTATGTGGTTAGGATTCCATGAAAATACGGATTGGTGAGAGTTTAGAACGGTTAGAATCTGTTGACGTTCTTTTGGAGTGAGATTTGGGTTGATATCAATTGTAGCTTCCTGTTCTGCTGTAATATGAAGTATGGATGTTGGAGGTGTTTGGGTGACAGTTTCGTTGTCCTCGATGCCTAGTAGGGTTCCTGCATTGATCCATTTGGTTTCCATTGTAGGATTTGTGACTATAATTCCTGTGGTTTCATGACCAATAAACATATTCGGGATTAAAATTTTCGTATATAATTTTGTAGTTCCAATAATAATACGGGTTTCATCCTCGTTGAGTGTGGTTGGTTGAATAGAAATAATAGTTTGAGAGCGCGGTAGGATTTTTGTATTTTTTGATGCCCGTATTCTTAATGGTATTTTGGAATTATTGTGAGGAAAAATTAGCTTCTGTGCTAGAAATCTGAATTTTTCCCGCCACTGGTGATTTCGCTAGTCTTTTGTTTAGGTTGATAGTGAATATATATTGTTCCAGAAAATCTAATCCAATTAATGCGTCAAATGGGAGGTCTTCAACTACTAGAAAAGGATAGTTGACACTTAAATTTCTAATGGTTATTTGAGGAAAAATGATTCCTTTGTTTTCAAGAGGGTTTTTGAGTTGACCTAGGTTGCACAGGGTATTGATAATTTTATCATAATTAGTTGCTAATTTGGCATCAATGAGACAGACTTGGGCTCCAGTATCCAGGATACAATCAAAATTTTTAGAGGATAATTTGCCTGGAATCACTAGTTGTCTTCTGGTTGAAAAAGAAGTTCTGAATATAGCTTGATCGGTAGGAGTAGGGGTTTGTGGGATATTATTTGTGTCCTGTTTGATAGTTGGAGTCTTTGGTTCATGTTTGGTGATGATTGAATGGCTTGATTTCTCTAATTTTTCAATACGTTTATTCAGTTCTTCCATTTTAAGTGTAATTTGATGTAAGTTTTCACTCATTGAATTTTGATTTTTGAGTTGTATGATTGTCTGTGGGTTTCGGCGGGCTTTATACCTGCCGGAGAGCGTTTCCCTGGTAGTTTTATAGAGGTGTAGGGAATTGATTGGATTGGGACGGATAGAAAGGGTTTCTGTATGGTTGACCTTTTCCTCTCATTGCTGGACTGTTGTGGTTAGCTCTGCCTCGTTGATTATAGTAGCAGACAGCTGCAATATGTCCAGGTTTGTTACAAATATAACATCGGGGTCGGTTATCTAAGTCTCTTGGTCGGAACTTTGATTGAAAATTTCTGCCTTGTCCTCGTTCTCTGAAGTTACCTCGTTGAACAGGGTTTGGAAATCGATTTCATCTGAATTGATACTCTTGTGTTGCGACAGAATGGGTTGGTATCTGTTGTTCTTGCGATTGAATGATATGGATACTCAATTCTTTAAAAGCTTTGAGTAATTTTTCAGTTCCTGAATCATGGGTTGGTGAGACATGTAAATTTGCTGGTGTTAGCGATGCGATATGTTTTGTAGGGTGGTCTAAGTTTTTCATGCCTTTTCCCTTATATTCGTCGATTATTTTGACTAAGGTTTCCCAAGTGTTGGGAATGCCTCTATATTGGACGAATCGTCTCACTGCAGGGAGCATTTGTTTTACAATCCCTTCGCAAAGTTCATCTTCCTTGTATAGGTTCCAATTATCCCCAAATAAATAGCGGATGCGTGTCACAAATGCTAGAGAATTTTCAGATATTTCTTGTATTTGATTGCCTATATCGACCATTTACAAATCCTTTTCTTCCTGGTCCTTTGGGCAATTGGTTAGGAAGCTTTTTTTGAAATCTTCTTAACTGGTATTGTCTTCTATTCTAGCTTGGTGAATAGAAAACCATTGTTCCGCTCCTGGGTTTTCAACAGCGGATGAAAGTTGTATTTTTTTCTGTTTTTTGTCTAAGGATATGTTAGCTGCCCAAGCTTCAAATTTAATAAGAAAGTTTTTTAGTGACTTATCTGTAATTTTTTGACAAAAGGTTGGTTTTTTGTCCGCTTTCATCACAAATCTGAGTTCTATGTGCTGTTCAGCCATGATTGGTTCAGTGGTGATGGTTGGTAATTCTTCTATTGGTTGAAAGACTTGGTCAAATTCCTTGTCACTGTCTATGTCAGTTGCACAGTAGAATGAAACTGTAAAGGGGCGGAACGGGAGAACACATAGGGGGACGGAAAATTAAGAGAGTTAGACCATTTGTTCTCATTAGTGAAACAGTGATTTTTTAATTAAGTTGTCTAGTCATCTCTTGTAAGTTAAAATTAACTCTTTTATATCATTAAACAGAGGGAAGTGTCACCTTTCAGGTAAGTTAATCCCCATTACCCCCCATGTTCAAATTATTTAAATAATTAGGAATGAAAATAGCTAATTTTTAATTTTTGCATTGCAGTTGATTGCCTCATCCATTGAGTATCTTCAAAAATTACGTCCATCGACCATCCGCAGTAGGTAAATCAAATATTTGTTATTTATAAGGTATAAAAATTTTATGAATATTATAAATTATAAATTATTAATATTATGACATAAATCTTATAAATTTTATTTTTATTTCTCTTATATTATAAACATAAATGAATTGATAGAATTGGGTATTAATTAATTACATGAATCCCAGCTACGCATTAGGTTAGGTTATGATCATAAAATTATAACTCAATCAATGCAATCGTAAAAATCAAAAAAAGTTTGCATCATAATCATGAAAATTGATTACGATTTTGATGATTAGATAGATTGAGTTTAAATTTTATCACAACAATCTTACGTAATGTATAACTGGGATTAATGTATATTCCAACTCAATTCTTACAATATATTTCTAATTCTTCCATTACATGGGTACTTTAAGTCAGTCGTGTAAGATACCTCAAAGTAAACAATGGTATATTACACGATTGCAATCGTGTAATACGTCAATCGATTGACGTATGCATATATTTAAGAGAAAGTTCTTATATATTAGAAGAATAAAAAATTGAATATCAGATTTGAGTTTGGATTATTTACACGAATCACAGTTACATGTTAGGTAACGTTATGATGCTAAACTTTTAACACTAGCGATGTAATCGTAAAAATCGAAATCAGTTTTCATCTAAATCATATAAACTGATTATGAGTATGACAATTACATCGATTGAGTTAAAATTTTATCACTAAAGCCTAACGTAATATGCAACTGGAATTGATGTATATTCAAACTCAATTCTTATAATTAACTTGTGATTCTTCTAATACATGGGATATTTAAGTAAGTCGTGTAAGATACCTCATAGTAAACAATGGTATTTTACACGATTGAGTTATGCATATATTATTATTTTTTTCAAGCCAAGACGTAGCTGATTCCCAGCCGAGTGGGTGAGGAACATGCAAACTTTCATGTTCATTTTCACTTACACTCTCTCTCTATGGAAGAGCATACGTTCCGGTTTTTAACTAATCTGTACTACTGTGAGTTGGGGGTCGATCTGATTCTGATTGGTAGGTGTCTGATTTAGGTTGGTCTGATGATGTAGAATGCTGTCTATTGTCGTCAGTTACCCAAGATGAACCTTGTTGTGGGTCAGTATCAGTAGGAAATGTTAGTATTTTGTCATCAATATGTTTCCTGTACTTCGTAGGAGTGATGGTTTTAGATTCCGCGATTTGAGGCTTAGTGATGATTTTTTTTACAGTAGGTTTAGATCGAACAGGTAACTCTGCTGTTGGGCTTGGTGCTAGCCCTAAGGTACGTTTTGAAATTCTCAAGGAGGTGGATGGAATAGAAGAGTTTTTTGAGGTATCTGGCGATTTAGGCATTAATTGCAATAATTTGAGCACCCGCAAATTAGGTTTGACATGATAAAATGTAGTTTATTCACTATAAAGGGTGTAAAGAATTGTTGAGAACGATAGAGAGATCGTTGCAAGCTATCTTCATCATTATTAAATTCCTGTTCCTCTTTCTTAGTAACTAAGAACTTAACTAGGGATGTAGTTCAGGGCAGGTAATAATTGCTTTTCTCCTTGGTGCTTTCACTTTACTTTTCTCGCTCCTTAGTTCTTTATTTGATAATACTTTATTATTAGAGCATACAGTTGCTCTCTTAATTATTAGGTTTCTTTATATTATATCCTTACAGATTGAATGTTATGTTTATATCCAAGGTCGACGACGGATGCTACTACTGGTCATGAGATAGCTTTCAATGTCACAGATGTGATCGGTAATGACATAGTAGTTTGCGCCGATGACAGGAATTTAAAATAGAAATCTGCAGCTTTTGGCACAAAATGGTGCAAAGCTGACAAAAAAAAATTTTGACGATAATTTGAAACTTGTTAATTTCAGAATCGCACGAGCCCACTACAAGAGACACCATTCTTTCTACAGAGAATAGAAGAGCAGGTCAGCCAATTCTACATTTTTTAATATACACATTTAAATTACGCCAATTGTTATAGGCTACCTGTCAAAATTGGCAAAGCGATCATGTCAAATACTTTTTATTGCAAAAAATGCTCTTGGAAATTTGACCATCGATGAACAGAATCTTTGTAATTTGTTCAAAGTATGTGAAGAAATTGTACGCAGACGTGTCAAACAACAAAATTGTCTAGAGGAGACGTAAGTATGCTATATTTAACATAGCATACTATGTATGGACAAATTAATCATATACCAATTTATATTTTTTAGTTTCTCAACCAAAACAAAAACGTATGGAAATTATGTCAACGTCACCGACGAAACATACACTAGAAACAAGAAAGAGACACCCCTGATGAAGTTTGTCATTACTATAATTATTTTCATAGTGTACATTTGACTTTCTATTCATGTACTTCTGCGTTTCCAATACATTGTTAATTTTAATAATTTTAATAATTTGATTTTTTTTGGTATATTAATATATTGTATAGAAAAAACAAAATTAATTTGCTAAATTTTTAACTCAATTTGCTTATAGGCAGCTTTTTTAACTTTTTCCTCGTTAGCTTTCATTTGCAAAAGATTCTTCTTATGTTTGCTTCTTTTGATATGTGAAAAGTCGCCTTCCTTTGTCATTTTTTTTTCAATTCTTGCTTTTGATTTCCCAGTTTCCAAGGCCCTTGTTGAAATCGCTTCCTTCCTTTCCGCTAACTCCTGCCTCCTATCTACTGCCTTCCATCTATTTGCAATGCCGTCCGCTTGTTTTTAAATAAAAGATTGAATTTTTGATGGAATTCTACATCATATTTAAATAAAATATGATAAGCAATCTTAATAAATTTTAAACTTAAATTTGAATTCTTACCGCTTGTTTCTCGTTATAAGATGTGACATTTTCCTGGCAGCGATAGAGTGCCTTGAAAGTCATATCTTTGACATCAATTTCCAACACCCGTTGGTCTTTAACTTAAAAATACAAAGGCGGGTATCAATAATTGTTTTACGTTAATTTTACACTTAGCTTTATCTTGCGTCCTTTAAATTTATGACAATTAAAATACACAGAACTGAAACTAATGGGAAAAGATATTTTTTGATAATTAGATAAGCTCCCCTAATAAATAAATTTGAACAGTAGCCATAAACATGTAATTTAAGAAGTGGTTCCTCTTCGTTAGTTTTTAAAATTATGATATTACCAGTGTTCATGTTGCCTCTGGTTATCCAGTTTTGCAAGGCATGACAATTTTAAAAATTATATTCATTCAGTTTTGAAAAACACTGAGAGTAGCATTTGGTAAAAAAATGGATTTCCTTTCAACAATACTGAATTGTTTTAGAAGACGCACAACAGTGAATAGTGATTCCGATTGGGACATGAGTGAGAACAGCGAAACTCCAATCTTCACCAACCATGTGAAACCATTCACCCCAGCCCCAGTTTTAGACAATGACAGTCAGATTAACAATGTGGAAGCAGACAAACAACCGTCGGCACCATTCATCAATAAGGATCAATTTGAAGACTGAACTTTTAAAATGAAGCAAAATTGGTTTGCTAGGCAGCACACGGTCTCACTTCCGGAATTACAAGACTCGGAAAGCTGGACACCAAGAAAATGGACCGAAGTTGATATGGAGAAGGTTGGCGTGTTGGCAGAAGAAAAATCGATGTATTACTACAACTAGCCTTTGAGTTCTCCACAGAAAAAGCGAAGAAACACAATTATTGTAGATACATACTACAATATCCACAAAAAAGTATTAAAAAGATTACAGCATACAAACGCAAAAAAATTTACACAGGCAAATTGTGTCAAAAACGAAGTCCCAATTGTCGTGATTGACAGAAGGGATGGATAGTTTTGCCTCTGATAGGGTCGACTCTGGAGTCGACAGAACATACGTTTATGAAGAGGTCACTGGACATTTAATTCTCTTCCATTATGGACGTTCAGACACCGACTACTCATAATCTCCAGCACATACAAGTAACTAGATCGTATGTTGAAGAGGGAATTACAATAAAACACCTTGTATATTTAATTGAAAGTCTTATTTACTCAGATTATTTAATTATTTGCTTTATGTATTTAGTGTGTATTAATTTTATTATACAAATTTTGCGCAAATTCATAAAATTAAGATGAAACGCAAGACAACTGTTGAGAAATCCTTGGTAATGTTATGCTTTTGTGAAATGAATGTTTGTTGGTAGTAATAATAAATTTAACATTTTTATTAATCATTTACGTAAGAACAAACATTGTTCAAAAATTCAATTCTTCTTACCTATCAATTTTAAAACACGTTGGATAATAAAACTGAATACTAATATGATATATATTATTTAAATTTATAATCATTAAAGTTTATTTATAATGGTAATTTAGTAGTAGTAATAATAGTAATAAGAATAGTTTACATTATCTTATCTTGAAATAATTAATTATTATTTGCTGTTTTTTCTTCCGCTTTCATTTTATTTAGTTTCGCTTGCTACTTTGTGATTCTATTTCGGCTCCTATGAAGATGGGCAAATTTCTTATTTGCCAACATCTCCCTTTTAATTGCTTTTTTTGATTTTCCGGTTTCAAGAGCTTTTCCAGTTTTTGGATACAGTTTTTCTCCTCTCTACTAGTTCTTTCCTTCTGGCTACTGCCCTAAACTTCGCTTCAATTTCACCTACTTTGGCAGTATAGTCTGCCTCGTAAACTGCATGAAATTTTGCGTTCTGTTTAAATTATAAATTTTAAAGTATACTACTTGACTTTATAAAAATAATTACACTCTACCCCGTCGGGATTTTTTCAGATTTCGCAAAATTCAAGCATCGAAATGCTGCGTTCAACGCAACTTCATTATAGTCTATTTTCAGAAGTCGTTTGTCTATTTTCTGGAAATTTTAATTAAATGTTATCAATGATTTGATAGTGCTAAATAGGCTTTTGCCTCGATTGATCATTTTTAAATTTATCAAACAATTGTTTATAAATATTAATTTATTTATCAAGTTACGCAGATTTAAGAAAATAATTTTTAAAGTTAAAATTAAAAACTTTAATTGCAAGGCTTAAAGCTAATTGAAAGGTTGGAAAATGCTGGAAAATAAAAATGACATGTCTAGTATAAATTTAGAATAACATTAGGGACTATATTGTTAATGAGTTGCCATTTTCCCGTCAAGTTATGCTTGGATGCTGTCATGAGGAATTAAATGTGCTAAAAGCACAACATATGCTTTACTGCCATTTTTCCTATTGTTGTATGATTGGATACTGTCATGAGAGTTTAAATGTGTCTGAGCACAAGACCTTATGACTTTACCGCCATTTCTCTCTATGATATACGAGTTGATGTTGATATGAAAATTTACATGTGCTAAAAGCACAAGACCTCATGATACTACCGCCATTTTATTCCCTAACCTTATGGGGTTGATGCTGCCATAAGGATTTAAATGTGCAAAGCACAAAACCTTATGGCTCAGTGTTCACATTTTTTTGCTAACTAATATGGAAAGCGACAGGAGAGAAAGTATAGATAGAGAAAGTCAAAAAAACGTTACCTTCAGCATGGCCTCCATGCTGAAGGTAAATTTTCATGGTTAGGATGTGTATAACTTTTCTTTTGCATGTAACTATTCAGGCACTGTCACATTTTACATGTGAGGTGAAGAAAATGAAACCTTCTGAACTTATTCCACGTCTACCGATTCACCAATTGTTATTCAACTGATATACTTCTGGTTTTTAGAATTGTGAAAAGGACTTACAAAATTGTACTATTTTAGGTTTATTTTTTTTTGATCAGTTGTTAGGTTGAAGGAGATGGGGTCTCGTTGCTTCGCAAAGTACATTTAAGAAGCTTATGAAAATACTATCAGAAGATGAAGTTCTCAAGGTAAATTATTAACCTCTGGATTAAAAAGCTATAAAAAGTACATACAGTGGAGCACGCTTAAAATTTTTGTATATACGACCAATTTGGTTATAAGACCAATTTTTGGCACAGTTGGTTTGGATCTCTTTTATGCTTTCAGAATCGCAATGAAGAGGAGTCTAATTTTTCCTAGGTGTCTAATATATATTTCGCTTAGATAATAAACCTTGTCAAAACGTCACACAGAGGCTCCAAAAAAGTCAAGCTCATCTGCAAAGCGTCAATATACCTTTATATATTTTTTTCACATGACACCTGACATGTTCAGCCAACTAACTCCTTTTGTACAACTTATTAGCATCAAGTTGTTTATTAACCCGGATTCTGAATGCTCGTTCAACAGCAATCAAAGGCGCGCGAAGCGCGCCGGTGATTGCGCGTCGCTATTTCTTTCACGTGATAACAAAACACTAATGAAATATTCTGTTAATTAACAACCTAGCCTAACAACCTAACGAATCCTAATCCTAAGAACGAATGCATATTAATTGTTTCAAAACTTCAAAAATTTCGGCAGTTAATCACAGAAAAATTTTATTAAAAAAAGTTGGTTACTGAACTATTCTAAGCAATATTTGTATAGGTCATTTCATCGCTCAAGAGGGACACATAACATGGTTGTGAAATTTTTTTAAGTTTTTTTTTTTGAGACTTCTTTGGTTCAATCCAACCCATCATTGTTATCATTAATCTGATCCTCCAAGAATATTCAGCATAGGCACTTTGCTTCTGAACTCAGAATTGAAGGTAATTAATCAAAGAATTTAGATGTCTCAAATTAATTTGATTCACTCTATTATGAATTTTTTCTTTTTATAGACTTACTGGAAACTTGGTTTACAAGTCCTTATGACAGAATCCTACTGTTTCTGGTGCTTCCACAAAGTTTATAGAATCAATGACAGACTTATTCGTTTTATGAACTTGAAGTGTACCAATCACTAATTTGTTCAGTATGAATTCTTTGTCATTTCATTTCCTCATGCTTTCTATCCCATTGTTTAAATTTTGGTTCTTGTCCCAACATCCTAAACAATTTTCCTATTTGGCATTATGGAAAGGAATGATCATCGCAGGATATGCTGAAAAATTTGGTCTTACTCTAGTTCAGATCCTCGGATATATTTTAGAGATGGATTAGTGGTTATGTCTTATGCCGCGTTTAAAGTCTCCCCTTCTCGTCACTTCCACGTCATTTGCGTCACTATTCTATCACTGCTACCAATTTGTAGTAGAAAGTGATGACAGTGAAGTGAAAATAGTGATTTACTCTCTTCACTTCACGGCGTGAATCACTTTGTGTTCTCAAGTTTATAGTCAAAGAGGAATCACTCCCATCACTTCACTCCACAGATGAAAGTCGATCCAACATTCGAACCGGATCGCCCGAACCGGTTCGGTTTGGTTCGGTATCGAGACGAAAATGCCTGATTCGTGAATCGGTTCGGGTTCGAATTATTTTAGAACTATTGGATCGGTATCAGTTCGCGGTTCGAATTTTTCTTTTCTCCTTAGATCGGTATCGGTTCGTGGTTCGATTTTTTTTCCTCCTTGAATCGGTATCGGTTCGTGGTTCGAAATTTTTTTTTCGCTCCTTGGATTGGTATCGGTTCGCGGTTCGAATTCTTTTCCTCTCCTTGGATCGAACTGGTTCGGGATCGAATTTTTTTCGAACCATCGCATCGGTCCGTGGTTCGATTTTTTTTTGTTTAAACTACTTCGGGTAAATGTAAGTGCCGCCTAGAAATCCTCAATTTAGCGACCCTTATCTCTGTCACGCACCACAAATCGTCATCATAATTTCGCTTATTTCAAATCAAACATGTTATGAAACTAAAAACAACTAAAAATTAAGGTAATAGTTTTTCAATTAGTTCTATATATTTAACTAGTGCTGGTTTTTTTTTAAATTATTGTTGTAATTATCTGTTTCTTTTTCTGATAGTAAAAGTACCGCTGAGGCTGAGATTGATTGTCATAAAATATCACTACCGGTTTCCAGATGAATCATACAATCTACTAATGCACTGGTGATTGGTAAGATATAATAATTATCCGTAAATGCTACAAGATGCGCTTTTTATGACCACATCAATCATTGTCTACCCTGAATTTTGACTCATAATTCCTCGAAATTATCATAACTAATTTCTTCGCAATTTAATTAGTGCCTTAGTATCCCTTATATATAATCTATGAAATATATATAATATATAATACAATATAATATATAATAAATATAATATAATATATGTAATATATGTTGATCGAGATGTGATCAACATGATTGCAATTGATGGTAGTTTTGGACTTTGTAAATGGAATGGGCTTCATCAATATGATAGCTAATTTAAATGCAAAAATTCGTGTGCGATCCAGAACTTTTTATACTCAGAAACTGTACCAAAATGTTGAGAAAGAAATATTCCCATCTCTTAAGAAGGAATTGCTTAATTTGGTGCCAAGATCTCTCCATGCGTCGTGTGATATTTGGGAGTCAAAACGTTGACAAGGAGTTCTAGGAATTAAAACGCATTTTATCAACCACGATTGGAGACTAATAACTAAAATCATTGGTTTCAAATCATTCGACAATAGGCATACCGCAGCAAATATAAAAGATCTGTTTGAAAGTACACTGAACTCATATGGATTAAAGCTTTCAGATGTAAAATTGCACTATTAATTATTAAATTAGTAATTTTTTGTAACGCACCGGTGGTTAAAATATGTTTATATTAAATTTTTTTTAGGTTGGATACATTGTAAGTGACAATTGCAGTAACATGAAATCAGGGTTTTTTCTTGAAAATGTTTTCCCCGAAGGCTGGTTTGAAGATGTTGACTCTGAAGACGAAAATTTCTCAGATTCTGAGTTAAGCCTAGACTCTCTAAACATCGACTTAACAATTGATGATGAAGAAAATGAGAGCGATTCTCGATCTGAATCAGGATCAAATGCGTCAAGCAGTGATTTGGATTATAATTTCCACCTCGGGCATGTTGGATGCATCTCACATAAAATGCAACTTGTCATCAATTCGGCATTTAAAACCGATCCTGAAGCAATGACGTTAGTGACATGTGAAATCAGTAATGCTTTTCTTCAGAAAAAGTTCTCGATGGACGACTGAACTAATGTCAATGTCAAAACTTGATATCATTAAACCTTCTCCAACTCGACGGAATGGTATATTAGACATGATGGAAAGATTCCTAAATGTAAATTTAGATTACATAATACGTACAAGTGTGGACCTAATTATGTTTTAAATGTGGACCTATTTCTAGGAGGATTTTTTAGCGCGATGCGTATAATTTTACATCGTGAAGACTCTACGGTTCGAAATCGTCCAGCAACTCCTTCTATCGATGTGAAAAGAAAGAGAAAGAATTGTACTCCTTATTGCGCCCTTTAGGCGATGCAACAGACACGTATCAGAGGGAAGGTGTAACGTCGAGTTTTGTTGTTCTGACAACAATATCATGTTTTCAACGTAATAAATCAAGATTCGTTGTTACAATTGTGAATTACACATTAACTGTTATTATATTTATATCTGTTTTAGGATTTAAAGCACACACAACCTCTTATTTTTCAACATTGAAAAATAGTATTTTGTTATAACTTAAAAAGCGTCTGGAACCAGTTATAGCTCAAGACGAATTTATTCTGGCTTTGTTCCTAGATCCCAGGTTCAAAATGAAGGCTTTTGAAGGTAGTTCATTCGAAACTTTTCATTTGAATTATTATAATGTTTTAGTATGTGTGGTTTTGCTTATAATTGTATTAATACAATCTGTAAATTATAATTTAGTCGCTTGGAAAAAAGAAGCTGGACAATCATATCGTAATGAAAGAAGCGAGGATGTAAACGCAGCGAGTATGTCATTGGAATTCCCTACTAAAACTGTAGTTGAGAACTTAATTAGTGTCGAGATCCAAATGAAGACTGATGCTAATCAACTTTCCGACGTTACAACTAAAAACAATACAATTGCTCATCAAGCTGTAGATAAGAATTCAGATGAGGATTATTCTATCTTTGATTTGTTTGAAGATAACACCTTTGCAGAGACGGTAACTCTTACAGAAAAAGAAACATACATTTCTGAGCCTAACTCAAAAAAAGAAGAGTGTCCTCTTGAATACTGGAAGAAAAATGACATCAGGTTTCCGATTCTTGCAAGTCTGGCTAGACGATATTTATCTATTCCGGCCTGTTCTGGTGGAGTTGAAAGACTTTTTTCTGTTGCTGGTGCTCTAAGTAGCATGAGAAGATCAAGAATCCTCACGAAGACAGTGGAGAGAATTTTACTGCTGAGGGAATTCAGAAATCCGTCGTTACGAAAGCGTCTTATTTTGTCCGGTGGTGTTTCTAAAAAATATATAATTCAAAAAAGGAAAGGAAAAAAGGCTACTTTGTTGATTAAATCATATCATTTCACATTGTAAGTTGACAATATTTTATTGTTAATAACTAAGAACTTATAATCTATTATGTGATTTAAAGTTTAAATCACATAAGTAGATTATGTAAGTTCTTAGCTGTTAAGAATAAAATATTGTCAACTTTAAATTCATTAAGAATAAAATAATTTAAACTTTAAATTTTAAACCAATTCTGCAGGGATCCCTTTATTTCCTAAAGCCCAGGGGACAATTAGCGGAGGCCGAAGAGTACTGTCATAAAATACATAAATTGGTGCGTAAAATGTTTTTTGAGAAATGTAAAGTTGGAATAATATAATAATAATTATATATAACATTGAATTAAAAATTTAAGTATGAAATTATATAATTTATTTACCTGGAAATACAATCGGAACTATTTTGTAACTTTGCATTTTGGAGAATGAAAAGATAACCTTATTTGTGGTTTCATCAGATCAGACTTATAAAAATTTTCAAGCGTGTGAAATGAAAGTAACGGATTGGAAATGAAGACTGATTGACTGATGGATAGTATGGATGATTAGATCTGATTAAATAAATTAGTAATTAAGATCCTAAATCACACTTTTGAAGCATGCGGAGAACAGGGACGATTTTTAATAAAAAATGAAGCAGCTCATTGAATGAATTGAATTTGGATTTTGAAATTTGTATTTTACTTTGAGAAACTAAAAGTATGATAGCTACAAAATAAGGTCGATCTAAAATTCGAACTTACTCGGTTCGGTTCGGTTAGTGGATCGGTTCTTGTTCAAATTATTTTAGAACTATTGGATCGGTACGGGTTGGTGGTTAGAATTTTTTTTTCTCCTTGGATCGGTATCGGTTCGTGGTTCGAAATTTTTTTCTTTCCTTGGATCAGTTTGCGGTTCGATATTTTTTTCTTTCCTTGGATTGGTATCGGTTCGCGGTTCGATTTTTTTTTCCTTGGATCGGTGTCGGTTCGTGGTTCGAAATTTTTTTCGCTCCTTGGATCGGTATCGGTTCGATATTTTTTTGTTTTCTTGAATCGGTATCGGTTCGCGGTTCGCAATTTTTTTTTCTCTTTGGATCGGTATCGGTTCGTGGTTCGAAAATTTTTTTGCTATTTGGATCGGTATCGGTTCGTGGTTCGAAATTTTTTTCGCTCCTTGGATCCGTATCGGTTCGCGGTTCGATTTTTTTTTTCCTTGGATCGGTATCGGTTCGCGGTTCGAAAATTTTTTATCTCCTTGAATCGGTATCGGTTCGCGGTTCGATATTTTTTTCTTGTTGCATCTGCGCTTCACTCCCTTCAATTTTATCGAGTTGAATTGGATTCAACTTTTGGAAGAAAGGACGGGAGTGATGAAATGTTGAAGTGAAAAACTGAGACATTTGCTGGTGGGAAAATAAATATTTAAAATTTTCCGCACTATTCAAAATAGGAGTAAGAAAGTGAAACTATAAATGGCTTGTTGCGCAAAATGATTTAAGTTTTGATAGTGAAGTGATAAGAAAGTGATCGCAGTGACACTATAAATTTGAAAGCTAGAAAAGAGAAGACCGTGATTCACTTTCACGTAACGTGTGAATGGAGTTATCATAGTGATACTCTAAACGAGGCACTGCACCAAAGCGTACAAAAGTTACATAATGGTTTGTTGTTAAAAGAAAGGTGTTCTAATAATTGTTTACTTGATTGGTTTCAGTTGTGAATGGCGTCTCAAAATTTGAAGTTTTACTACCATTGCTCTTTGTTATCTAGTTCAAAAATGTTTGACGCGGTCTTATGATTTATGGTTTCCAATTGAGAAGGAAAGAAACAACAAACGGAAAGCTGAAAGAATTCAACAACCGACTGAAGATGAAAGGCGAGAAACTATCCAGAATGTGTACCCCATAGCTGCCTATGCCACCTGTGACGAGATGAATTTATAATATTTACGAAGAGCTCTTATCGCACATGATTTATATATCCCTACAGTCTGGACGAAAGAGTGGTACCGGTTGGAGAAATACGACATGGTTCTTTTTGGAAGTTATTTTTGAGTCTCTCATTCAAAAAGTACCATGTCTTATTTCCTTGACCAGTATCTGATAGAATT
Source organism: Holacanthella duospinosa (assembly GCA_002738285.1). NCBI lineage: Eukaryota > Metazoa > Arthropoda > Collembola > Poduromorpha > Neanuridae > Holacanthella > Holacanthella duospinosa. The sequence goes on from NIPM01000063.1 coordinate 644,869, forward strand.
AATTGGTCTTTGTAATACCGTGAGGGCGAATTTCGGCGTTTTCATCTGATTCCGCTCACGATTTTACGCTGTCTTTTCTTTTGAGTTCCGCTCTCATTGTTTTTTACTCCTAGGGTTTCAAAACCTTTTTTGGGTTCCGTTTTAACCTTAGCTTCCAAAAAAACTTTTATTGCTTGATGGATTGCTTGAGGATCTGAAGGTTGTTTTGTTTCGCTCGTTCCCAGCTCCGTTTTCGCTCATCTTAATTATTTATTCATAGAATTTGAAATTTCTTATGTATTTCATTTCCTATTGATGTAAAAGTTTCTGCGAATATATTAATAATATCTTATGAAACTGAGAAGTTTTTGCTAAGGGTAGGAATGGATTAACTTGTCTTTTTATGAATCGTTAATTTGTGTATAATTTTCTGAAAAGAATTCGCATCACTTTGGTGTCCTTCAAGTTCAACTTTAAAGTAGTCACTTTTACAATTTTCTTACAATCTGCATGATCGATCAGCTTACACACAATTTAGTTTTATGCACCTTTCTGATGCATTCGTGGACCGACATGAATTTTTAGCATAATCTAGTCTGAGCAAGGCTGTGTAATTTTTTTTTTTTTCAAATTCACAAATTCCATGAATAAATAAATAAGATAAGCGAAAAGGGAGCTGAGAGATCAACATTTATGGAGGCAGGGCTAGAGTTGAGCCGCTGAAAATATTTTTTGAAAACCAGTTGGCACGATGTGCAACAAAAAACAATTTTGTAACCCAATAAATATTTTCTGAGTGAGAGCAGAACCAAAACATAATCTTCAGATTTTCAAGCAATCCCAGATAAATGTTTTTGGGAGTTAGAGTTAAAGCGTAGCCCGAAAAAAAGTTTTGAAACCTTACAAAAAACATTGAGAACGGAACTCAAAAGAAAAGACAGCGTGGAAGCAGGAGCGGAATCAGGAAAAAAACACCGATCATTGGACGTGTATGAGCGTCGAGAGCCCAGCTGACTCAACAAGACAAAGTATGAGTATTCGTATCAGATTCACACTTTAGATGAGCGGTCATCGAAATGTTTCATCAGAAAGTCGGAAATACATTTGGAGACCAGGGGCTTGTTTCACAAAAGGATTACAATTTTACAATTACAATCAACTACAATTCACATTTACAATTCTACAAGTCACCTTTGTTTTAATATGGTTTCACAAATTTATTTGTAATTGTAAAATTATAACAAAGCTTTGTAAAAAAATTGTTACAATTACAAACGCGAATTTCTAATATTAATTAATTTGAAATTTTGTTTTGTATTATTCGTCAACCTTTTGTCGTAAATTGTTCGTCGATGAATTGAATCTTTGGGCATAGGAAGGAAATCGGGTTAGTATTAATAAGTTTTTCAATTTCATTAATATAGTTTTAATATTTTTATCATGTTTTAATCATAATTTAATCTCATTTTCCAATGAACTGAATCTAAATATTGTGGCGCGGATGGTTACTTCTTGGATGAATTATTGGGGATTATTAAATGAAGGGGTTTAAGATTCTAATTTAGTTTAACAGAAGATTTCTACTAGTAGTCTCATAGAAGATTCCGCCGGTTCTGTTCTGGAAATAGGGATAGGGTTATACTCACCAAGTACTCTGGGAAAGAGTAGTTAGTCCGGTGTGGGGGTACTATGGATTCCGTTTGACTGGGTATCTACCAGTACAGCAGAAGATTCTTCTGTCCAGTTCCGCGGAAGAATTCTGCCGGTAGTCTAGTACTACCGCAGAAGATTCTGGTAATTCCGTTCCGCGGAAGAATTTTGCCGGTAGTCTAGTACTACCGCAGAAGATTCTAGCAATTCCGTTCCGTGGAAGAATTCTGCAGGTAGTCTAGTACTACCGCAGAAGATCCTAGTAATTCCGTTCCGCGGAAGAATTCTGCCGGTAGTCTAGTACTAGCGCAGAAGATTCTAGTAATTTCGTTCCGTGGAAGAATTCTGCCGGTAGTCTAGTACTACTGCAGAAGATTCCGGTATTTCTACTGGGGTTGCCCACTGGGGTTTCTATCCTTAAGTTTACCTACTAGAGTTTCTGTAGTACAGGAGAATTCCTACTGGTATTTCTAAGTTCCTTCCGTTTATGTACGGGGGATATCCTCGAGGTCTCCCTATTGTTTCCAATCCCGCCGGGGCTTCTACCGCCGGAGGTTTTCTACCGGAGTTCATCTACTGGAGCCTCTCTACCTGGGCCTATCTGCCGCCGGTTTCTACCTACCGGGGATTCTCCCTAAAACTCTGTCTACTTCTAACTCTAAGGACTCTACTCTCGAGAAGCTATTGGATGTTACCTGATTTAGCTTCTTAGTTTTTTCGGTGGTTTCCGATGGGGAGTTCCGATGTATGTCCCGGCATTGACTCCCCGGGGTCCCCGAGGCCCCGCGACGCCGTTTTCCAACTACTGACGCCGGCGGGCCCACCGACGACACCGGTGATACCGATGAAACCGGGATGAGTGAAGTAAGCGTTGGGGATGAGGGAAATACCGCCGCTCGCCCAAGGAGATGGTGTTTTGCCACGCGGGACTTCGACCCTAAGTGAGGATGGAGCCTCACCGAGTCCACGGTCTGGATCACTATTGTCACACACAACACTTACTGTTCCGAGATGGGGATGGGGAATAAACAGTTTTCTCTCTCTCTCTCTTTCTTGTCATTTAGACGCTCACAGAAAAGCCAACTCACAAAATTTAGTAACAAAGCTTGTTCAGTCAATTAATTGATTAAATAGATTTATTCTTAAGGTAATTTTCTAAGCAAATCAATACTCAATAAAAGCCAGTCACTTAGGAGGCAAACTACAACTAATCCACAAAGACAAAAAAACCCTTAATACACTATTTCTTGCCTCCACCTCTCTCGCAGAGGACAAGAACACGACTCCCTTCTCTCCTGCTCTTCCTCCCCTTCTCTCCCTATCTCCGTCCACAAAGCACCCATATTTATCTTTTCCTAACCACTAAAGAAGGAGGTCACATTTCCTTTACTCTTCGGATTCGCCTATGTCCATTCATTAATTTTCGAATCAATGAATGGGCACAGGAAAACCCGCTTCCCTTCAAAATTTAGTTATTAGACCGCTAACACGGATCTCCCGGAATCACCGGATTTTCCTACTTACCACAATATTTTACAAAAATTTTTTAAACAAATTTGGTTTCTTACCAACGAATTCATTTCCCACATGTATCCTACGCACCGTTGGTTTCATCTGATAGGGCATATCATGAGCAAAACTTTGTGGCAGAAATTACAAAAGCATGTTTGAAACAGAGAATACAACAATCAAATGTGATCCTCGACAAGGTCGGTCAAATAGAAAGTTAACACTATCTGATTGCTAAATTGGAGAAAATACACTGACTTAATGTTGACATCTAGGTAAATATTTTGACTGTTGCATGTTGTACGTGGAGATGTGGTTCTAAAGGATGTCAACAAGGCCATTAGCGAAGCAACAAAGGTCTATTCGGTTCGTTGATTGGTGTCCAACTGGATTCAAACTTGGGATTAATGCCCAACCTCCTTCAGTAATTAAAACAATTTCAACATTATTTGAATTGATTTCTAAAAGATATCACGTTGATAATTGAGAATTTGATCATGGTCAAGGTTATCCCACGTGGTGATTTAGCACTACCTCGTCGAGACTGTTGTATGTTATCAAACACAACAGCAATTATAGGAGCTTAGGCAAAAATAAATCACAAGTTTGACCTAATGTATGCAAAAAAAGCTTTCGTTCATTGGTAACCACCAAAATGATTTTACCTAATGTTAATTTGAAATTAGTGTCCTCAGTATAAACTACTTGTTCTTGATTGGTTCTAACTCTCACGCTTGTTCGAAACTACGAAGAAGTAGTCGCTTTTGATGATGAGGATGACGATGATGGATTGAATTAGTGAGACTTATATGCATCAACTTCATTAAATTAATTACAAGAAGTTGTTGCAAGTTTAGAATTTCAAAAAATAGCAACAAATTATAACTACAGTAAGTAATCCATTTGCGCATCCAAATAGCCATATCAACTTATAGCCACTCCCTTCTCCCGTTAAGTACCGTAATACTTCGCTTAGGTGCATGTATTCCGACTTCTCAGTCTTAGCAAAACAATTGATTATAGTTTCGTCTTTTACATCGTTCCACGACTGACAGACAATCTCAATACCACGAGCAAGAGTGACATGAGCAAAATTGTGCCCTTCGTCAAGAAATTTTATAATTAATTTCGAATAATAGCATTTCAGGGAATTAATAATACCAGCGTCAAGCGATTGGTTTTTGCTCGTAGTATTGGGAGGCAAAAAAAGTAATTCTACATTAATTTAATTTTGATTGTATCAAATGTGACCAGAAAAATTTTTATTCTTGACGCTTTTCGATACACAGTACTTTCTATTTCTGCAATTGTTATAAAAATATGTTTTATAAACACAATTTACTGCGGATGTTAATTTTTGCCATTAATTAGTTTGGATCAGTGTTAAGTTACCTTCGCACTTCCTGTAAATTCTGGTAATTTGTTGCTTTCTTTTTAGAATCCTTGTCAGGGTTGAATTGTTTACTGAATGAGTATTTTATACACACGTGTTTTCTGGGTGTGTTGATAAGTCAGCCATAATTTTTCGTTTAGTTTCAAGCGTTAAACACTTCGGCTTTTTGATTAAATAATGTATTAAGTTAAAGAGGAACCACCAGTGTTTGTTTTTAAAAAAAGTTAAACTTATGTTCTGACTTGAAGTAAAAAATTGCCCTCCAAAAATTTGAACATACACGGTACCCGCCAACGGGGCGTAGAATGTTCGTTGCACAATTGGAATAATTACTGTAATAATTATTATGTCTTAAGAACCAATCCGATTACTGCAACCAATTTTAAAATCAAAGCGATAGTTTTATTAAAAAAAATAAATAAAGTTTATAATTATGATGAATAATTTGGAAAATACAAGATTATAAAGTGGAGGAATTCTGTTAGTTTGTCAACAATTTACGTTGGACAGGGTATAGGGACTAGAGTATCGCATGACTCTGACTCAGGAGTCGACTCTTGACTCATGAGTGAGAGTCGACTCACAATATTTTTGAGTTTGACTCTGACTCTGACTCTGACTCACTAAAACCAAAGAGTCAGAGAGTCGACTTGGAGAGTCGTTGACTCTTAACTCTTTAGTATTGAAGTCTGACTCTGAGTCGACTCTTCAGAAAAAGAGTCAACTCTTTGTAACACAGACATAATACTGGTGTTTTCAACGACTAGAGAGAGATAACCACACTACCTTACTATCACCCAAACATCCGTTTGGTTTCAAGTGTAAGTGCCTTTGTGTAAACGCCTGGATGAAATGCAAAAACCAGGAATTATTTCGCGAACTTGTCTCCGAATTCGTGTAAAAAAAATGACTGGGAACTAAACTCTTACTTTTAATTGATGTGAATTAAAAATAAATTGTGTATGTTAGGCGAGTACACAATTTGTTTTAATTAATTTAAAAAAATTGTCATCTGACTTTTGAGTCGAGTCATGAGTCGACTCTTTGACTCATGAGTCATTGACTCTGACTCACAGGCTAAAAACTCAAACGAGTAAGTCGACTCACAAAAAATTTAAACTTTGACTCTGACTCTGACTCACTAAACCCAAAGAATCAGAGAGTCGACTCAATGAGTCAATGACTCTGACTCAGGCTATAATGCGAGTCATGCGATACTCTAACAGGGACTGATTTTGGTCAGGAAATAGGACTTACTCGTAGGACTCAATGAACTTATTTCTTGGAATCTTGTGATACTTGTAGAAGGATTCCTGAGTGTTTACATGATACCTAATAATCACAAATCAAAATTAATTGCCACTATTTTTAATTTACCTAAAATTTGACAAGAATTTGCTTCACAGAAACCATCGTCGTCCAATTCAGTGGAAACTTCGTCAGAACTCTCGTATTTCTCATTTTCTGCCATATTTTCTGCCACAAAATTTTTTAAATCACAATTGTAATTTAATTACAATGTGTAAATCCTCTGCAAAAATTTATTTACAATTCATTTACAATTGTTACAATTATTGTTTTGTGAAACCATATTTCCATGGGAATTTGTAAATTGTAAACAAATTGTAAATTGTAATTTGTAAAACCCTTTGTAATTGTAAATTGTAAGTGTGATTTTTATGAAACGTAAAATTGTAAAATTGTAAAGTTTTTTTCTACAATTTTACAATTGTAAAATTGTAATCCTTTTGTGAAACATGCCCCAGTACTTTCTGTTCAAATAAGTAATTATTATTTGATTCTTAAATCTGAATCTATTCAATTTAGTGATCTAATCAAAATTACATTTTTCCTACCCTCAATTATAAATAACTTAGTTGGCTACTAGTACAGGGTGACGTATTATTATATTGAAATTTTTTACCTGTAAAGGATTTCCAGTAGAATCTCCAGATTCCTTATCCATCATTAATTTAAAAAACTTTGATAATTGAAAATAAAAAAAACCTTTCTGCTCTCAATGCAGTGTTGAATAGAACTGAAGGGTTTGTCACTAAGGGTTCTCACATAAAAAATAAACGCTCGGGAACGAGGGTAATCATGTGTTGCAATGTATGAATAATATTTTTTGAAATTATTTTTATTATTTTTTTATTTTTTCACAAATCATAACTTTTGAAAATATTTAGGACATTTGTTATTCAAAAAAATATTTTTTTTTTGAAAAAAAAAAAAAAATTCGGATTTTTTTATTTTTCTACGGCTTAACAACCCAACCTAACTATTTAACTACATAAACATTCATAAAGAAATCCAAAATATCTTGAAAAAATTTTTTTGAAAAAAATTAGAAATTTTTGGGTACTTTGAAAAAAGATTCGAAATTGACTTTTTTTAAACTGTTTCAAATGCATCCAAGTGTCACGATTCGCGGGTAAATGCTAAAATCCGTAAAACTAATAAAAAAAATTAAGAATTTTCCGTCGGTCGAACCGACAGACGGAACAAATTCATAATGTACTTGGCAACATACTTTCAATAGCCCCTTCATACACTCGGATTCTATTTTTTATTGTCATAAATCTAAAAGTGAGAGGAGGAACAGGTTTTTTTATCTAGTACCCTTTCTAGGTTTTTTTTCATTTGAAGTCAGTGTGACCTCCAATGTAATGCTTTTTTTTTTCAATGGCTGCTAATGTACAATTTGTACACGTGTTAGATAGACTGCCCCCCATCCCTCTTTTTCTATATCACATCACATACGGGCAAATGTGGAATTTTAGTGGGGAACCTTTAGGATATGAATATCATCTAGCTTATATCCAGTTGTAATCAATACCAAAATCAAACCAAATCTAAAGCGTCACAATAACCCAATAATTTTTACAACTATTATTATTGCCTGATTTTTGCACAACTAATTATCACAGCAATAGAAGAAATGTATACGTTAGACACATTTTTATTGTAGTATTTTGGTTTCCTTTTTCTGTTGTTGATGACGAGAGTTTGAGCTGTAAAAAGACTAATTTCCAATCATACAAATTTCACTCACATTCTTCTGAACCAAATGCAGAAAGAACAATTCCTTACTTTCTTTTTTTTATTTCATAGATGTATCCTAATTTTGATAGCCCAATGTCTGGCAAATTAGCTAACGGAATGAATAATTAATTACTCTTGTGATTTGATGTTTCATTCTAGATATGGTGACGGTTTGGCTTACCTTAGCCACTAAACCGCTCACCTTAGATCAGTCCTTCAAAAGCTTTCTTAGTCTAAAAACAATTGAAAAAATAATCGAACAAAAAAAAAATTTTATTTAAAAACTTTAAGTTAAAAAAAATAAAACTCAACTGCAATTTTTAACTTTTGAATTCGAACCTTCTTTTGCTCCAATTCAAATCTCACCAGTCGGCCGACTACTGACCAACAGAACAACCGACCAAAACTTGGTTGGACTGAACCAAAGGGGGCTCAAAATATTTTCATTAGATCCAGCAAAAAAACAAATTTCACAACCATGTTATGTGTCCTTCTTGAGCGATAAAATTACCTTTACAAATGTTGCTTAGAATACTTCAATGACCAAGTTTTTCTAATAAAATTTTTCTCTGTGATCAATTGTTCAAGTTATTAAAAATTTTGAAAATTTTTAAAAAACTTGGAAAAATTTCACAACCGTGTTGTGTGAAATTGCGATGAAATGACCTCTACAAAACTTGCTGAATTCAATTTACGTGAGTAAATTTTCATTATAAACTTTATCGCTGTGGTGACCTAAATGTAACTTTAACTACACAGTTCATAAATACATATTCGGAGACGTCTGCCAGAACAAGTCTGCCAAGGGCAAGGGACGTGGACCTCTTTCGAATGCCGCCACAAAAATTAGGTTTTTTGACTGGGTACCTTCCAGTTTGGGTTTTTAACCTGGGTACCATCCAGTGCTTATTATTACTGGGTTGCATCCAAATTCAGCAAGGTTTTTAGCCTGGGTTCCATCCATGGTTTTTGCTAGGTTGCATCCAGACTAATGATGGAATTAAGTGTTGAAGTATTAGTTAAGATGACAGTTAGGGCATTGGCAATTTTCAACCTTCAAAGATTCTTGAAATACTTTGGGTAGAGGCGTCGAATATCTTACATAAATTGGAAAAATCTGAGTCCCATATTTTTCGGATGAGAGATGTCAGACACGATGTTCTCCCGATATAGATATTCACCGACGTAGTTTGGCAGCACAGTAGTTGAGCGACAAGTCCTAAAACCTTTTTTGAGCATTCTTCAAGACCGTTTCAACCTGTTATCATGACACTTCACGTCAGGTTCAGATGAGGCAAAACTCTTCTCAGGAATGGATTTTCAATAGGCACAAATGCTAGAATAGGACGCACAAAATAAGTGGAATGATTCATAGCACAATGACCAGAGAACCCCAACTGCGTACAGTTTGTATAATAAGCGTGTTGATCATATATAATGAAGCTGCCTTGAGCAATATACTGTTGCATTAGCGGCCATAAAGTTGACCTACGTTTATTTCGGATGATTCGAACGAATTACTTTCCAGTAAGTCTGCTTATTCCGCCTAATACCCAAAATTGTCGCCGTAGATTCCTACCTCGATGATACTTTCTAGTAAAAAGGTGAGACTCTTCGACTTCTACTACATCCCCAGGTCCTCTAATTTGCTTAATGTTTTTAAAATTAATCAAAATGCATCAACAATATTATCCGTGCCTATATTAACTCTCCTCAACCTAAAATGACCGATCCTCCCACATCCTCTGCAGTATTTTTATGGGTCTGAAGCCCCTTCACGAAACCTTGGCACCTTACGGCCAAGGGGCAAAAATTCCCATAAAAATGAGGTATAGGGAAGGGCACGGGCTAGGGAAGCAAACCATAAGGGTGATTGGAACCCTTGACTGAGAAGAAAATAGAATTTCAGCAACAACCAGCTTCTTAATCGCCTCATTCATCTTTCTTCATTCCCCCTACCTTCCAATACCTACTTTACCTCAGCCACCCCTTCCAGAACCCAATCCTTTGCCCCTACCTTTCCATTGGATTCCTTCCGATTACAAAATTTTAAGATGCCAGGTCTGTGGGAAACGTTACAGAAATGCCCCACCCCGAGACCTTCACCAAACAAAGTGCAAATCCTGAATACCAAATTCTAAGCCCATTCCTCTGGAGCAGAAAGCAGGATCAAAAAGGCCTGGATAGTACCCAAGTTAAAAACTGTGCTGAATCTGGATGCAGCCCAGTAATAAAAGGTTCTGGATGGTACCCAGCTTAAAAGCTCAAACTGGAAGGTACCCAGTCAAAAAACCTAATTTTCGGGGCGGCATTCGGGGAGGGTCCACTTCCTCCACCCTGAGGCAGACTTTTTCTGGCAGACGTGTCCGAATAACTATTTATGAACTGTGTAGTTAAAGTTACAGGTTGACCTACATTTAGGTCACCACAGTGATAACGTTTAGAATAATAATTTACTCGCGTAAATTGAATTCTTCAAGTTTTGTAGAGGTCATTTCATCGCTCAAAAGACACACTTAACATGGTTGTAAAATTTTTCCAAGTTATTTTAAAATTTTCAAAATTTTCAAAAACTTGAACAAGTGATCACAGAGAAAAACTTTATTAGAAAAAGTTGGTCACTGAACTATTCTAAGCAACATTTGTAAAGGTCATTTTATCGCTCAAGAGGGACACATAACATGGTTGTGAAATTTGTTTTTTTTTGCTGGGAGGCTCTAATAGGAATATTTTGAGCCCCCTTTGGTTCAGTCCAACGCAAAACTTCTACTAAAACAAACTCTACTCAAAAGCCAGATTGTATTGTGCAATTTAAAGATAATTTTTATTTAAAAATAATTAACATTATTGTTATAAAGAAAAACCTCTTCCAGCCAGGACTGATCGGCGTTCCATTTCAGTGAGGCTGAAATGGAATACTGGACAACCAAACACAGAGAGACAAGTATATATTGTGACGGTTTAGCTTACATTTACTGCTAAACCGCTCACCAGCCTATCAGTCCTTCTGTCAAAATCAATCAAAAAATTTCCTAATTTTAAAACAATTGAAAGTTATTAAACTTAAACAAACTTTAACTTAAAAACTTTAAGTTAAAATTATCAAAAAACAAAACTTTATTTGAATTAGAACCTTTTCCGGTTCAATCCAACCTCTACTCAGTTCGCCGACTACTGACCAACAACCGACCAAAACTTCTACAACAAAATATACCTCAAACTCAACTCAAATTGCTTTGTGCAATATTTTAAATTTATTTTAATAAACAATTAACGTTATTGTTAATTAAACAAATCTCTCTTCCAGTCCGGACTGATCGGCGTTCCATCTCAGTGAAGCTGGGAAGGAATACTGGACAACTGGTGACTGATACCTTAACACATAAGAGACACTCATATTTATACTAGGAATCATACATAAAGGCGAACCACAAAGTAACCATCACTAAGTGTTTGGACTCTTGAGAAAAAGGCACACCGAGACTCAAAACATTTCTCTCAAGAAAATTCAATCAAGTACCACGATGTATTTTGTCTTTTGAGTTGATAAAAAAATAGTCCAATTGTTTTATACCTAACTAATATTATTCTAGTCTATAAAATTTCTGTAGTAGTTTTTCTTATCTTAAAAACAAAATAAACTTAAAGCTTGCACATTAGTGGAGTGGAAAAGGTTTATTTTTAGTGCAAAAAAAATAGAGAAACTACTAAGGCAGAATCAGGTAACAGGTCACAGATTCAAATAAACAAAATGACAACCCAATTGGATAAAGGACTTCTGCGGTATTCACTAAGGGAAAAAACATAATAATATAAATTTCTGTTTCATAATAAGTAATTATACATAAAATCTTAACAACAGCATAAAAATAATACTAAACTAGAAATGTGTGCAAAAATCATACCTAATAATTTATAACTGCAACAATATACAAGAAAATGTATAAAAAACGGATTACAAAGTAACAACTTCTAACTATAGAAATAATAATTGCTTTGTTTCATAATTAATTATGAATAAACTAAGAACTAAGAATAACTGTTTACATAAAATTTAACACAGAAAAAAAATACATAATACTAACTTTAGATATATAAAATCATAACAATAAATATATAGATTTCATTTTTAAGTTTTAAGGGTACACAAGTTACATTACTACTGCCAATTCATTACGATAGCTATTGTCGAAAGTACTTGCAAACTTCGCTATATATTGATCTCATACTTCGTTGTATGCGAAATCTTATGTATGAATACTAAAAGTACACTTTAGATTAGGGATATAATGAATATTGGTCAGGCCGAATATTCGGCCTATTTTTCTAACGAATAATCTATCCGCCATACATGTGACATTTGTGGGTTTGTTGCTAAAACACCATGCCTCAAAGCACGTCACAAGGATAAGGCTCATCCTCAAGCGGATAAGTATATCTGTTCAGTATTGGGGTGTTCCGCAAAGCCCTTTACTCGTTCGGACAGCTTATGCCTGATCCAAACTTGCCTTTCTCCTATTGTGCTCTTAGGGAAAATACGGTGCGATTAGAAACCTTGAACAATACAGTCACTTTTTGCCATAACAACTCTATTCACAATTTACTGAATATTTAGAATAATACTGCATTTTCCCTAGAGCACGATGAGAGAAAGGCAAGTTTGGATCAGGCATTAGTTCGCCACAATAGGAGAGCTCACTCCTTTCCTCCTTCAAGGATTCCCGCACCCAAACGACCAATGGACCGTCCACCGTCCTTGGATGGTTTTCCCTCTCCACCAAGAGCGGAGACTGGTGAAACGGCTCGCTACTTGGATAATTTAAGGTTACAGCTTAAAATGCTTATGCTTGCGAAAAAACGCCGCTGCTTCAAACAAGCCCCTACGAGGCGGGTCTATGAGGCCAAAACTTTTTCGAAAATTATTGGTAATTTGTAAGATGTAACAAATATTCGTCCGGCTGATTATTCGGCCTATTTCCCCGACGATTGCAGATATTCGTATTCGGGGTCTCATGCCGAAGCTTCGGACGAATATTCGGTCGAATATCTCAAACATGAAATGAGCGAGTTTGAACATGAATCCAAGTGGACAAAAACGTCAATGACAACATCAAGTCAAGATACTCGCTTCCGATAACCCAGCACCGTCCACCAAAATGCAACTTCTTACAACCAGTAGGAAAACATACAGTACAGTTCGCTTATAAAGTCAATATTTTTTTGTTTTTCGGTTGTCGTTTTTTGTTAGGTTATTTTATGTTTGTTTCTTAGGGTTTGATTTTGGTTCTTGGTTTATATTTTTAGGTTTTTCAGGTTTGAAGGTATGCCAGTTTTAAGGTTTATTTTTAATTTTAATTTAGGTTTTTATAAAGGTTTTCGTCATGTTTTTATTTGCTTTTTAAAATTTTGTTAGGTTTTCTTAGGTTTGTAAGTATGCTACTAAAAAAAGCTAATAGAATCCTAAAAAACCTTCAAAAAGAAATAAAAACCTAAAGAGAACCTTAAAAAACCTAAAATAAACCCAAAAATAGACATTAACAACTGGCATGCCTTCAAACCTAAAAAGCATTAAAAAGCAAACCTAAAATAAAAAACAACCTAAAGAAATAAACAAATCTTTAAAAAAATTAACACTTTATAAGCAAACTGTACTACATATTTTCGACTGGTTCCGAAGAGAAATATTTTGGTGGCTGAGGCTGGGGTTCGTAATCGGATATTTTGACTCTGGTAAGGAAGAAAGAAAAAATCTCAAATTTCTGATAAAAAAAATTTCAAGTTGTTCCTGTAATCTCAAGTGAGTCACATCACAATTTGCCTCGACTAATTTATGTCTACTAGATTAAATTAAACTTGCTTTGCTGTAAAGAAAGTTTAAAAAAATAAAGTCTGCGGTATTCATCAAAACGTAATTCAGACGCATGAATGCAAATCCTGGGGCTGAGACCTTTCGATAGATACCCCACTTACACAGTATGAGATATTCGGATGAAGATTTGGACGAATATTCGGCCGAATATTCGTTATTGGTTTGTAGAACGAATCGAAGGTTCGTTATTCGTTTTTGGGCTGAATACCGGTATTTGTTATATCCCTACTTTAGATTATAATGAATTGTAATTGTTTCTTAAGATTGTGTCTCATTTAGTCTCAGGTTTGTAGTTGTGTATTGATTTGATGCATTTTCTTACGACGATAGCACTATGATCAAGAAGTAGAGATACCATATAAAAAAATTCAGCTGAAAAAAGTACTAATCACATTGATATGTTATTAAAATTTAGTAGTTGGAAGCTACAGCCTACTTAATTCAACTGTTTTAAACAGAATTGGACACCCCTCAAAACTAACCGATTGATTACAATGTCACACGAGAAAAGCATTTCACCCTTCCAGCCAAACAACACCCCATCATGTGGTCTCTATTGCTTGTATTTTTTCAATAGATTATTTTAAGGTATGGAGCTGAAGGCATTTTAAACAAAACTTTGACTATCTATGTCTCAAGAAAAATGAGAGTATTGTCCAGGACTTTTATATTTCATTACTTTCATGTTTAGAGAAAAGAGGAATTCTGTCAAAAAAGTTTGCCTAAATGTAAATGGAAGTTGTCCTTTGATGTTAAAATAAGTAGGTTGAATCGTACATTTTAAATTTCAAAGAATTTGTTAATAAAAATTATCGAAACATTTGTTTCTGTCTTGAAACGCAGTACATTATTAAAGGCGTCTAGAAGAGTCAGTAGAACAATGATAAAAAGAGCCGGGCTCTGTGTTGTTCAATTCATTTGCATTCGAGTCGTTGATCAGTCTGGTTGTTATCATGGAGGTACAGTTTTTGGCTTTGCTTGTTGTTATCGGAGTCTGTGGAGGCTAGTTTAACTAAATTTATAAGTTTACTATTGAATATAATCTCATTATTGTCATGGAAATAGCAGGTCACATGGATCTAGCTCGTTCTTGCTATGAATGTACTCAGGGCGAGCAAGTGTTTCTCAAGAGTTGGGTCTTGTACGCGAGTCAAAATTTCTTTTATACAAATCAAAAGTCACATAAACAGCCAAGTGTTTTGGTTGAAGATCGTGCAAGTGAACCTAAAGGTAGTGTAGCCTTTCAAAGGGAAAAAGATTGTGTATGGTACGGATTCCTCTGCACTGACCAGCCATTGAATTGTACTATTCTCGAAAATATTAACAAAATTCTAAAGTCTCTGAAAGGGGAAGAGCCATACATCTTATGTATTTACACACTTTTATGTGAATTAAATAAAATAGTACTATTATTTCCTTTAAATTAAATTGCAATATAGTCTTTAGGTTACATTTTACTATAGGGCGTAGTATAGCTACATTTTTTTTTATTTTATGACGCCTCATGATGAAATACACCAGAACCATTTCGTGTATTTCTCTGGAAACTAGAATTTTTCGCAAGTTGTGAGTGTACCAATGAATCCAATTTAATTAGAACTTGTATTGAATACGGTACTCTACGACTATAAGGTTATCTCGTGCTACGAGAATCGTCGAAGTGAAATTTTATCAGACGTCGCCGTAATTTCTCACGATAAAGAAAGAGCATTCTATCTTGCAAGATCTACTACACATGTTCTCCCTGCTGTATTTTTCAATCGAAATCTCATCATGTTAAGAAGCCTACAGACTTATGTTTGAAACTGCCTTGAAATTGAAATTTCAGACAACCCCATGTTCATTCCGGTTGAAAATGTCATTTTCGAAATCTAAGGGCTCAAGAACTCTTTTCTATTTTCATTGGAAACCGTGCTGCGATTTGAGAACCCTGTGCAGTCTGTAAGCCTGAAAACTCTGCTGCAAGCAACTGTGCATATAATCGAGTAGTATGTTTTCGTGAGTATTGTTTAGAATTTATCAACCATCTCCGCAATCAAAACTGCTGGAAATAAGAATAATACATTCAGTTAATAAAAACTTCTGTCGAGTGAGTATTGTAACAAACCATTGACTGTAAATTTGTTTTCAGATTATTTGGACTGAAATGAAAAAGTTCAAAATTGTTAAATGGATGACGTGAATAATCGAGACAAATTTTCCTGGTAAGTATTTATTTTTTGGTTAAATTGGAAATTTGGTTAATTTCTTTTGAATATATATATTTTAAAGGAAAGTATAGCTCTTTTTATTAAAATTTTCAGCCAGTCTAGTCTAAAAGTGCATAATAATGGAATTTTTATTTTCAGATCAAATGTGCTGATCAAAGGTCTGATGGGACCTGTAAGTTCAGCGCTGGATTTCACCACTCCTTAGTCAGCAAAATATACTCATCACTAAAGTCCGGATTTTATGTTGTTAAAAAATGCCGATTTATGTACCGAAATATGTTCCGAAATCGTTGAAATATGTGCCAAAATATGTACTTAAAATTTGAACAATTGGCACCAAAATATCATTTTTTTGTCAAAACTATCCAAATTTAATACAGAACATAATTGTTCCATTTTTTGTAAAAAATACAGTTCGAAACATTATTAGACGTACGAAATTACTTTACTACAATAATCTTTCCTACAGTTCATTGAGTCTCCACAGTTTCAGAATTATTATATTCGATAATTCGCTTTCCAGTAGATTGTTTTTGATTTTTTGTCTACTTTTCAACTTTCTTTTGAAAAAAATTTTTTTCCAAAGAAACACTTTACCTCACAAAAAGACATGAAGGAGAATATTAGACGGACGTTTCCTGGTAAGGACCATAGGCCAAAAGTAGTGTTTAATTGGTCATATAAAATAATAATAATAGTTTAATAAACTTTGCAGACTACTCGATTAAATCATGAATATCGTATTCAGAATTTTAACCTATCCACATTTAAGGAGAACCGATTCAGGAAGACGCAACCTGTTTCTGAGTTGCGCTTATAGTTGTCATGTTGGTTCTTTGCTGAAATTTTTTAATTATGTCCTAGCATCGTCAAAAGCATGAAAATTATTTTCTATGATAGGAATATTTATGTGGAATATGTGCAATAAATCAAAAATATGCTAATATGTGCCAAAAGCTGCAAATATGTAAAAATATGTATCAAACTCTAGATTTCAACTCAGAAAGGTCAAACTCGGAAAGATCCGAACTTTGAGATAAATCAGATTAAGCAAGAAAAATATGTAAATATGTAAAAATCCGGGGCTTACTCATCACTCATCAATCATCAATTTTTGATTATTGCTGATCATGAGTGTTTCACCATAACAACCGAAATTTTACTAATCACTCATCAAAGTTCTCACAAACTTTGCTGAGGGATTAGTTGATTTCGGATTATTATTCAGTTAATAATAATTATTACTTGGCCAAAATAATTTACTTTCATTGTACTTTTTTTAATCCAAACTAATAGACATATAGTGACAAACCATGTGTATTTTTCACTTTCCATGAGTTTGCAAGTTTTTAAATATTTACCCGAATCTTTTGGTTTTCAAATTGTTGAGTTATTTTCAAATCCAATATCCCAATAATAATTTCTTGAGTCTGTGGATATGAAAAATCTAAGTTAGTTCATATAAGACAAACAATATGTAATATTCTTGACCTATATGACAAGAGTATACAGAAGTAAAAAAAGTATTTCCAAACAAAAAATTCTGAAAATATTTATTTTTTACTGGGAATTCTTCAAAAAATTGGTAAATCAATATTCCAAAATAAACAAAGTGGTGTTTATTTTGTTGTTTTAGTAAAAATAATGTCCAAAAACGAAAAGTGAACGTGGAAAAAGGCTTTTTGAAATCTTAATTCATTTATTACGTCTTTTCACTCCTTTTATTTAAACTAAAAATTATCACTTCCCAAGTCGTCTTGTCTTGTCTAAACACCGCATTATTAATTAAACGCACTTAACATAAAAATTGATAAACAATTTTCTTTTATCATTAATTGAGTCTGTCAGCTCTATGGGTGTTAAATGTAGTGAATTACTCTGTAAGTCAACAAAGTCCTAATTAAATACTATGCTAATCAATTTATCCAACAACTCACCAATCCATTACAATAATCGACTTTAAATGTTTAAAGTATAAAAATCTCAGAACTTACATGAACACTTTAGTATATTTAAAACCACTTGAGCATCTACATTTATTTTTATTTCCATTGTATAAATTTTAACAATAGTTGTCAAGATTTTTACAATTTGTGTTAATCGTCATGTTGGTCAAGTGTTTCCATTTCCAAGTGTGATGATGTTAAAAATTGTCAAGATCAATGTGCTCAAATACTCGGGATCTTTGGATTGATAGCTCTAATTTTCAAAAAATTGAAACTCATCAAATTTACACCACTTTTACTTCTTTTGTTACCATTTTTACCAATAATTATTGCAATTTTAATCATAATCTCAATCCCACTATTCTTTCCTTGTGCCTGTGATCTAATAAATAATGTGTTGTTAATATCATTGTAAATAAATTTTCTTTTAAAAACTCAACTTATTTGTTGCCAACGTTCACTCACAATTCACAATTTTTGAAAAAATTTATTTGATTCAACTTCGATGTTAAGTCAAGCAAATTTGATGAGTTGCTGATTCTTCAAATTATTTAAACAATTATGAGTAACGGTGAAACACTCATAAAAAAAATGGCTTCAACTCAATCAATCATCACTGCTAGTTTTATAATCATCATCAACTTTTACTCAGCTAACTGTTTTGATAAAACGCACCGGTCATCAGATTTTATTAAATCAACGACAAAACGACTTGATTAGTGCTGAGTGATGAGTGGTGAAATCCAGCCCAGCTGTCGCCAGTATAAGAAAGTGGCTATTCACACTGAACTGGTAAGCTATAACGCATAATCGGAATAAAAACAAAGATTAAAAAATATTTTCTCCTTTAAGACTCATGATTGTGGTTATTGTATTCCTTTTTTTCATTGGAAAATCATGAGGAGCGTTGCCCCCAGCTAGAATTTGGACGGGCCAGATTTGTTAGTCCATACAACTTGGATATTAAACCTCTCCGAAAAGCCAAATTTTCCTTCCAAGGATCCGTTCTTATCTACGTCGAGCGTATGGTGGCGAGCGTTGCGAAACAGAACTACCAACTCGTAGTAAGATTATTATTATTAACACTAATTGATCATTTCCATGGGAATAGATAGTTTTAGAATATTAGCTGATATGATGGAAGTCACTCCCAATGTAACTCATCTGAATGACTCAACCGGGTCCCCATTTATGCATTTAACCCATTCCGACTTTAAACCAAAAGTCTTCACTAAATTTGTATTTATTTTATCTCTAATGAGACGAAAGAATGTTTCAAATTTTCTATTCTATGTTCGCTTTAGGCAAACGAAATTATAGATACAGGAGTAGTAAAAAGGAAATTATGTCGCAAAGAGTATCGGAGGTCAATTAGCACCAAAATTATTTGAGAGGATCCGAATAGTTATTCTGTATTTGCAGACAAATTAGACTTGAACTTTCTAAACAAGAAGGGTCTCTCTAGGTGATATAAACTTGTTTGGAGAAATGTTTTCAGATATAAGTATAAACGTCTACACTCAAATGGGCAAGGATACTGTTGTTCCCAGGGCGACAAAGGACTCTAGAGGTCGGCATGTAAACTTGATTCTTTTACTAGACGAGCATGACAAAGAAGCTAGGCATTACGTATGTATAATGGATGTTTCATCATTTATAGGAAAGATGGGGTCAAAAAGACAATTATTGCTACAAGTGCCTAAGGCAATTTGTTTTACAATCCTCCGGCTCTTCAAACCATACATGTGGAGATGATTCCATCCAGATGATAGCCCCAAAAAAAATCAATGTTACGTTTTCCCGATTTGACGCCATCCTCTATTCTCCCTTTATGCTCTACTACAAGTTTTTGTTTGAAAATAAAGTCAGATACAACGGTAGGGTTGACCTTAATATCAACCATTAAGAAGGAACCAATTGCATGCCTTGTTGTCTGACAAAGAATAGAAACGTTCAAAAATACAAGTATCAAGGGTCCGACTGTATTGACCATTTCTTCTTAGTTTCCATAAAACTGGTAGATAGCTTGGCGAGAAAAATTAAACCCACAAACAACCTGAGTCTTAGGAATATGTATGAAGGAATTTAGTTTATATATTTATTTTGAGCACACACTATCTCATTTTGTATGGGAAAATGTGTTACTTTTATTTTAATTTAAAGTTTCCTAATTAAACTCATTCCGACTAAATTTTTAATTCAAATGAGTTTACGTAGAAATTGTTTCTCTTCAATTAGAGACCATAAAAAGTCGCCCCGAAAGTGTTTTGACACCATTAAGGGCAACTTGTTTTGTATATCAAAAACGTAAGTCGGGTTTCCCGAGATGATATGTCAGACCAAAAGGGAGCACCGGTATCGGATGTTTTAAAAGCTTACTACTCAACACCCATTTGGCACCATCGAATAGTGTCGAGCAAGTAAGTATATGGCGACATAGCTATTCGCTCTAGTCAGTACATTGGCTTAAACGAAACCAGGTCTCACCATTCTCGGTTTACTCGAGAAGTGTCCGTAAGGCTGTTAGGGACTTTAGGGTCACTCCTAGTTTTATACAAGGGCGCAAATAGTTTTCATTTTCCTTCGATGATACAAGACATAGACTCACAAATTTACCCCTTCAGGTAAAATTAACAGCGTGTTTGATAATAATTCGTGTTTTCTAAATAAAGTGGTTTGTTTATTATTAGCAAATAATAATTGGCTCATTATTGTATTCAGCGTAAAATAGACTTAATTTGTGATCAGCTTTATTGAGTGAAGAAAAACGCTCCTTAAAGAAACTGTGAAAGCCCTAGACATTCGTATGTAAGGTGCCGAAGAGAATATTATACTAAGTAATGACTCTTAGTTATTAAGTATTCAAAAAAAGGTGTAAAACCTCGCAAAAAAATGATAAAACTTTACAAACCATATACAGCCTAATGACGAAACACTCAGAATTCATGAACGACCTACTGTGACGTTTGTGGTGTTACAGTTACAACCAAAAACTGGAAAACTTACAGCCACAATCATAGTGGCCTTCTCTATCCGCGGACTTTTTGCTGCAATATATGTAATTTACAAATGAAGCCGACAAACTACTTGCCTTTTCTGTCAATGACAAAGCAAGCTAAAGCAAGCATTCATGCTAAGCAAAATGAAATCACTTTGATAACATAATGGCAATTTCCAAACCGTTTCAAGGCATAATGGGACTCCAGTTAAGAAAGACAATACGAAGAGCGTCGTATGACTTTAGCTATGAAATCAGACTGATTTACTTGGCAAGCTTTAGACCAGACGGTGCTACGTTGAATCTAGTCAAGGGGTTGGACGATTCTGGCATCCGTCTGTCGACATTCAAAGAAATGTTTGGAGAAGAAGCTGACACATAAACAGTTGTACTTCCAGACAATCCTATTTTTCCTACATTTTCTTCATTGTCAGAGTATCTGAGACAGAAACATGTCTGCCGGAAGCCTCTCTCACTGCAGATGTTTTCAAGTACCTAAGGCGGTGATATTTTAGGAAATATTCGTTAGATTTGGGTCGATCTGGAGAATATCCTCGTTTTAGAAACATGCAGCTATGTTCTGGGAGAAAAGACATGGATTGGAAGGTGTCACCGACAAGAAGATTGTTGAGATTATCTCGAAAGGGATATTTAGAGGTTTTTTGCAAACCACAAAGTTGAAGAGTATTTTATATTCAGAAGGAAATTACGCCGACGAGTTACACGGGATCTTGGTTAGGGAGGCTACCACATAGAGACATGTGAATGATGAGCCAAGAAGAACTGTATTCATTTAATTTTTTCAATCCTGACTTTGACTCAAAGTGGATTGTGATTGGTTGTTGATTTGGTAATTAAAGATCCCGCCATAAGGGAAAATATATCAGACTTTCCATACCCTTATGAGAGAAGACGTATGGAATTTACTGAGCTTTTGGACACCAGAAAGGATTTTTCGATGGGGAACATAAATTTGTTGAATCTGAACGGCTCATTTTGTAATTGTATGAAAAAAAGAGCAGGTGTATTATTGGACATTTCTATATTGGATGATGACGCTTGGTGTTAAAGAAATGAAAAATATACTGTTTTTCATTTAACAAAATCTTTTATTGCCTATGACTTCAGGTTAATTGGATTAGTGATACTTTCGATTGCAAAGGAAAACCTCTATAGAATGGTGTATGATGGGCTAAAACTTGAATTTCCTGGATTCTCACATCTATCTACACAAACAGATTCTATCGCGCCAGAAATATTATGTACACGCTTAGAGTACATTGCAAAGTTAAAGACCTTTTCTCGTTTCTTTGACTTTAGTAACCTTGATCCCGAGCATTCCCTATTTGATGATTCTAACCGTGGTGTGCCTGGTCTTCTTAAGTTTGAATCCGATCATATCATAGAGTTTTATTCTACTGGAAATAATTGGTATAGTATTACGGTAGACCCTATTTATAAAAATAAGGAAATTATAAAAGCGGGTGGCATTCGAAAGAAATATAGTTTAAATAATCTTAGACGAAGATTTTAAAAGGATGGTTGAGGAAGAGTTAAGCTTGGACTAGATTTGCCTTTCTGTTACCATGAGGTGCTCGAGTCATTTCTCGATGGCATCCAAACTTTCTCCATGTTTCTGACCAAGCCTTTCTTATTCCTTTTAGACTTCGTTATTTTTCTACTTTGAAGTGAGTAACTATGGATTGTGAATTCTTTTACCTAAAAATCTTGAAATGTGGTAAATATTAAAACAATAAATTAAAAAAATATATATACTCTCACGTCATTTGAAGATAAAAATAGAAGATTCAGTACATACGCACTATTTTCAATGCACTAGTCGCTGTGAATCAACTCTAGTTTGTGAGGTCAAACTGTTTTCCCTCGCTTTTCCACTTACAGAAGTAGAAGTCAGTTCTACTTTAAGTGGAGCAAAACAAGTTCAAGGAAAAGAAGTGAGAAAGGAAACTATGGATGTTTTGTTTTCACATTTCGTGCTTATAAGATTCCCCTGTGATGAGTTGATTGAGCAACTGCTGCCACAAAAAGTGCATTTTGCAAAACCAGTGAGCCATTGATACCACAAGAAGTTTTTTTTGCTTTATGAATTTTTTGTATGCAATTTCTCAATTTCAACTCAAATAACAAGGACCACTACTGCCACAAAAATAGTCATACATTTTTTGTATGCAATTTTTCAATTTCAACTCAAATAACGAGAACCACTACTGTCACAAAAAAAAGTCATGTTAAATTCATCATAGGGTGTTATATATCTCACTCTTTCACACTTCCTTTGTCCACATACAATCTTTGATACCCCTTTATCTACATACACTCTTTTATACTTCCTTTACCTACAAACTCAACTCTGCAGTAAATTATAATAATCACACACTCTCACTCATAACTTTTTGACAAATTGTATCAGTGAGTTATTATAAACATTGCTTTTTTTTCGGTTTTCATTTTCTGGTATTATAATAATAATTATTATTACTATTTGTTTCCAGTAAACACCACAAACTGATGGAACAATTTTGAAAACACAATTACGGTATTGTTTTATTTTGTTTTTATTTTCAAAGAAACTATTCGTAAGTTAATACTTATAAAAAGTTTAAACAAATATTAGTCTACCTTACACATTTAAATATTTAGTTTAATTATTATTTATCAAGTTTATTTGACGTTGGTCATCGCCCTATCAATGAAATTACGCGCATAAGTAAATTTAAATAAAATAAAATTATGGGTGTTAAAATTATTGAAAAAGTTTTAAAATACTTGAAATTAAAAGTGATAAATAAAATGGGAAGTTTGGATCAGTAGAAGCTTTTGTGACGTCCTTGATAAGTTGAATTGGATCCATTGGCATTCCTTGAAAGCAATTCAGTCTAATGTGAGATGTGCCGGTGCATTCCCAAATAGCGTGAAAAAAAGAAAGTTGTTCTCCACAGTGTTTGCATTGCTTCTCCTCAAAATGTCCCATATTAAACAATTAACCTTTATTCTAGACAGAGTTGCAATTTAGCCGAATTTTTAGGATGCATGTCGCCATCGAAGAGGAAATTTTGTTCAATAGAAATGGTTCGGGGATTTCAGAGAATTTTATTTGATGATAGTGTGGGATAGTGGAGGATTGCTGTGCGAGTTTGAAGTCAAGTTTTCTCAAGTGGTCTTTGAACCCACCGAGTAGGAATTTCTGGAGAAATTTTACTTCTTTCCCTAAGCTCCTTTCATATAAAGCTTGCATATCCATAGATTTCAGCCTACTTTCCAACTGCAAACACCAACTGTATTTTTCGATAGGATGTTTATAAGAGATTTTTTTAAGTTTTTTATACGCCTTTAGAGGAAGATTCGAGTCGTCAGGTGACAGGAGTTTTAACCATAAAGAGATTGTAAACCTGAATGCATCAAAGCTTAATGGAAGGCAGCCTGTCTCTAAGCGAACAAAATATCGGGGGGTACTGAAAGGAAGATGAGGAGTCTCTTAAAGTATTGCTGTTGAACCTTTTCTATTTCATTTGTGTGTTGTGATCCCCACACCCCTGAGCCGTACAAGGTAGTTGATTTGACAATGGAATTTAAGAGAAATTTTGAGGTTTGCAAGTCGAGGGTTTTCATTTTGCCTAGTGTGTGAAATACAGTGCCTTGCGCGGAATACCTTTCTCAATAGCCGATTTGGAGTGGAGGTTGAACGACCCATTCGATTGAAAAATTATGCCAAGGTACATATAGGATTTTGTAGTCTGTACTGGGATGCCTTTCCAGGAGAACTTATCTTCCTTTCTCATTCTTCCAGAACGCCATATCACAAGTAATTTTGTTTTAGAAAAATTGACCTCGAGGTCTCGTAAGTGGGAAAAGTTAGCAGTGAGATTTATCTTCTGTTGGAGGAGTTCTCGTGACTGAGCAACGAGAACTAGATCGTCCGCATAGAGAAGCAAATGCTCAGATCGCGAATGAAGTCGAAAGCCGACAAGGAGACATCTATCAAATATGTTCACCAATTCCTCTATAAAAAGGTTAAAGAGAGTGGGACTTGCAGATTCTCCTTGAAGTAGTCCTTTCATGATTTTTATTCTCTCCGTTAAACCGTAAAAAGTGGAAATCTTCGCACCATCATTCTCGTATATATATTTGAATACACGGATGAATTTAGTGGGCAACCCTAAGTTTCTAAGAACCTTTCATAAGAGGTTGTGGTTTGGAGTATCAAATGCTTGAGAAAGATCATCGAAGCAAACATATAATTCCTTTTCTTTGAGGAGTTGGATCTGTGCCATAGACATAAGAGTGAAAACGTAGTCAACGCAAGATCTTCATTTTCGGAAACCTGCCTGAAAGTCGGATACGATGTTGTGTTTGGCTATCCACTCCACCAGCCTAGTATCTAAAATTTTAGTAAAAAGTTGTTGCTCAGTAGAGATATAGGACGATAATTCCCGGGTACTTGTCTTGAACCCTTTTTTAGTATCGGACAAATTAATGCATTGCACCATTTAACGAGGACTTTCCTTGAATCAAAACATAGTTGGAAAAGGCTGGTTAAGTATAACAAAAGAACAGGCGAACTTATCTTCCATACACTATACAATATTTAGTTTAATGATGTACGAGTTTGTATATCCATGGTAATTTTTTTCATTTAGGTGTTTATATTTATAGTGAACTTGTTTATATATTATGTTAAACTTCAATATCTTGTTTTATTTTTATTTTATTTTTGTTTCTAGAATTAAGTAATGGAAGTTAAGAAAGTGAGATGTCCCACTTTCTTAACTTCCATTACTCAATTATCAATTTTCAATTTTCAATTTTCAGATTTTAATCTTTAATTATCTTAGCCACTGAAGAAGACAACAAGTCGAAACGTTTGGCATTAAAATTCAATTTTTTCTTTAAATTCTCCAACGTGCAGTTTGAGCCTCAAATTTTTACAACAATCAATTCACACATGCTTATTTGTTTAAATAGTGAAGTTTTTGACTCTTTACAAAAAATGGTGTAGTAAAATTATTCACACTGTGAACATTTTTGAAAAGTATGGTTCTGGTTAGCAGTTTCTAACTGTAACTAATGCAGATCTATGTATCGGTCTGTTACGTCCACAGCGAGGAGGTTGTGTTGTTTCTATTCCTTCTAAACTAAGAAACAGAAAGGCAGTAATGTTTTGATAAAAGATAACATGTGCTTCAAATGGGCTTGCCTTGCGGGATTGCACCATCAAGAACTAAGAAATTAAGGAATCAAAAATGTTAACAGACACAGCTATTACAGACAATTCGAATCTCAAAATGATTTTGGATGCATATTGTATCCAGTTGAACTTCGAAATGTTCCAACGTTTGAAGTTGCAAACTCAGTGGAAGTAAATATTTTCAATTATGATGAGTATGAGGGAATATTACCTGTCTACATATCCTCTCATAACTATACACAATACAGAACTCTGGATTTACTTTTTGTATGTGGTGAAATTTCCCATTATCTGGCGATTTCAGATATTCATAAACTCTTAGGTAAACGCAACAGCCACCATAGACTTCTGTGCTACAATTGTCTTCAAACAATACCTCTATCTCTTCCTGAGATGGAGGATAAGCAGAAATTGTTCAAAGATCATGTGGTAAACTATACCAAGTTCAAATTCCAAAACGTTAAAATGCCAACAGAGGGTAAAAAAACATTCACCAATATTCCAAAACAATTGACAGCTGGGTTTGTAGTGTATGCAGATTTTGAATGTATTCTAATTCTTACAAGTGACAAATGTGCAGATACTAAGAAGCAATCATACAGTTAAACAAGACTGTTCACACACCGAGTGGGTTTGCTTATGTGGTAATTAATGTACGCGGAAACATTTATAAGAAGCGAATCTAGAGAGGTGTAGACCCTTTGTCCGTATTTCTAAAGGAAATCGACCGTATAAAGGATGAAGTATTCGAAGTATATGACAATCCTGTTCCGATGGTCATCACACAGGAACAACAAAATCAGTTTGAAAAGATGTCCAAATGTCATATATGTAACTAGCCAATCATATTTCCAAATAAAATAGTACGAGACCATTGTAGGCTTTCAGGTTTATACAGAGGTTCTGCTCACGCTCAATGCAATTTGGATTTGCACCAGCAAAAACGACTACCAGTTGTTTTGTATAACTTTAGAGGATACGATGCACATCTGATTGTTCATGGTTTAAAAAAATTTGGTGACCGTATTAGACTGACACCATCTACTTCAAAAAAATGCATGTCTATTCAGGTAGATGAAATTGTTTTTATGGATAGTCTACAGTTTATGAACCGGAATCTAGCTCTATTGGATAACTTAGTGAAACAAAATGATGATTCATACACGTTCAAGTTGCTATATGACCATTTCGAATCACCAGATCTGGTTGACTTGTGAAAACAAAAAGGTGTTTACCCTTATGATTACATGTCGACTTGGGAAAAATTTGAAGAGTCAACGCTTCCTTTTATATCATGTTTTCACAACATGCTCAAAGATAAACCACTCACTATGGAAGAATATGATCCCGCGCAAGACGTATACACTAGCTTTTATTGTACTTCAGTTGGTAGCTACCATGATTTCTATGTGATGTCAGATGCATTGCTGCTAGCAAGCGAATCGAGAATTTTCGCAGTATGTCACTAGATTCCTACAAACTAGATTCAGTTCATTACATATCTGCATCAGGTTTAGCGGGGACGTGCGTTGAAAATGACAAATGTAGTACTTGACCAACTCTCTGGTATAGACCAGCACGAGCTATTGGAATTAGGAATACGAGATGGGGTAACCATGATCGTGAAACGGAAAGCTGAAGCGTGGAACCAGTATATGAAAGAGTACACTGAAGACCCTGAAAGCATTGATCAATTTTACATTATCAGCTAGGATGTTAACAATCTTTATGGGCAGGTAAGTTACTATTATGTAAAACCATTTTATTAATCGCCAGAACATTATCAATTGAATTTATTTTCATAGGCAATGAAGGTTAAATTTCAAGTATCAGGCTTCAGATTTATGACAAGCGATAGAATTGCAGCCTTCAAAATTGAAAACACAACGGATGACTCGCCTGAAGGTTTCATTATTGAATGCGTTCTTGAGTATGATGTACTATTACATGAGACCCATGATTAATACCCGCTCGCACCCACAAAACATGCGATTTGAAAAGAAGAACTGAGCAAATATCAGTAAGATTTGTTAGATGCTTTGCAACTGACGTACATGGACAATCAGGAGAAATTGTTTCCACATTTAGGTCCTCGGACAAATTATATCGTACACTACAGCTAAGTATCTTATTAGTTAACATTAACATTATTAATTCAGACATTTGTCGACCAAAGTGAATTTTATAGGAATTTAAAATACTACGTTTCGAAAGGGATGAAGCTAACTAAAATTCATCGTATCTTAATATTTCACCAAGAGGATTGGCTAACTCCTTACATTGACTTTAATCAGAGAAAGCGTGCCTCTGCCAGAAACTCATTTGAGGATTCATTCTTTAAGCTCATGAATAATGCTGTATTTGGCAAAGGTAAATTGAGATTAGTCGAAAGGTGAAACGTTCTTAGATCCTATACACATATAATATATCAATATTTCCTTAGGTATGAAGAATGTGAGCCGACGTCTTCGTATTACACTTGTCTACAAGGAAAAACAGGCAGCTAAACTAATATCTAAACTTCATTACAAGCGTCACGATATTTTAGATAAGAATTTAGTATATTTCCAACTGAGTATAGCAAGAGTTACGCTATATAAGTCTATATATACTGGTTTTACTGTTCTAGAGTTCTCTAAACTTTTTATTTACGAATTCCACATGGATTATGTTTATCGTAAATATGGTAGTCGCGCGCAATTGCTTTTTACAGATTCGGACAGCTTGACATCAAATTCAGACTAAAGATGTGTACAAAAACATGGGATCAGACAGTCATCTTTTCGACTGTAGTGACTCTCCTGAAGATCACTTTCTCTATAATCTTACTAACATTTCTATAATACATTTAATTTATTGTCTTAGTCTGTCGCTAGAATAAGAAAGCCAATGGATAGACGAATTGCTTTACCAAAATTGATGCAGGAAAAGAAGTTGACATTGTTTGGAAAATTTTCAACTGCTTTAGACAACGAAATAAAGCATAAGGTTTGGGTAGAAGTACTTTCAAAAGCTGTATGTTTGGAATTAGTTTCGGAGAACCATGTTGCCAACTATGTGAGGGATAAAGTCTATGTTTTATGGAAAAAAAGGCACACGTAAGTGACAGATTGATATAATTCAATTCAGAAATCATATTTCATTATTTCTGTTTAGGAAAAAAGAAACAACAAAAACCAAACTGGAAAAGGAGGCGAAAAATAAAAAGATTTGAATGAGGTAGATCACCTAGTCATGGAAATAATTGAAAAAAAACTCCGATTGTCGAAGGACTTCCCGTCCCGGAAACTGGAAGTTGTACTGAAACAGAATCAAATATGAATATCCAAGATGAATTGGAAGATTTTCATTTTATTGCAATTACTCCTTCGGTTGAGGTCGTGTGCAATGCGCCTACGATTCTCTTAGAATAAACTACAAACACTCAAAATACTTATGGAGTCAAGCGTCGTCATGTCGCGAAGAAAGGAGAAGATTTGAAGCGCCGGTATGAACTGCAGTGCGAAATGCTTAAAGTAGGTATTAATCGTGAAAAATTACAGGTTCTTAAACTTGATCGCGAGCTTAATATACCAAACTCAACATTCACATCACAATTATTGTTATAAAACAGATTTATATTTACATTTGGAAATATGTTTACGCATTTATTAAATTATTATTTTTGTTAATAAAAGTAAAAAAAAATTATTTTAGAATTGAAAGGCGATAAGTTAACTGTGTGTAACGTATGTGTTTATAATTTTGTGCTTAAAGACGTCATTCACTTATGGATTCTTGAGTTATTATGGTTGAGTAGAAAATTAATTGAAAAAAATGTGACTGCTGTTGTGCCCTGAATTTGTAAGAAGTGTCGTGACTAATTTACCACGATCAGAACTTAATTAGGAATTAATTAAAACTTGAACTGGATTCAGACAAATTTCAATATACTTTTGTTAAATGGAGGATCCCAGAGGGACACATTTGATTTAAATTATTTGGAAGTTGGTCCGGCAAAATTCAAAATTCAACCGATTCCAAGGTCATTGACCCCAATTTTTTAAAGAAAATTCATTAAGAATTAGAAATCTTATTTTTTTAATCTTACGACTGAATAAGTAGTTGAATCTTTTCCCTAATTCTTCAGATGATTCTGATGGTATCATTATATTCGAATTTTAACATGGTCAAATTAACGACATTCACTAACAATTTTTTGCTTGAATTGAGTACGACAGCTAACACATCTCCATTATCTCCAATAAAAATTTTTTATGAATGTTAGGCCCATATTACGAAGTCGGACTATCAACAAAAGTCGGACTTAAGCTAGACTTTTCTATAAATCTGTATTACGAACTCTGACTTTTATCAAGACTTGAGCCTGGCTTCAAAAGTTAGGCTTAAGTCCTACTCTAACCAAAACCTGGCTAATTTCGATATTCCGAACAATGAAAGTCTGATTAAAACCCAACTTTCATAGGTCACAGGCCTAAGCCTAGTAATTAAGTGGTTTAATAACTGGGACTTTCAAATAAATTGAAAACTCTGGTTTCAATTTTCACTTTCAACATTAGAAGATAAGTTACTAGAAATGGACTATTCTGACACGAAAAATAACAGTGACATGAAAGAATATATTGAACAAACAAATAGGGCAGTGCGGTCTCCATTTGTGATTAAAATCAAACCTAACTTTTTGAAAAAATTGACAGAAGATGAAGTGTATAAAAGATTTCGGTTCTATAAATATTCAATTATAAAGATCTTATTATTAATTGAAATTCGGTTAGGGAGAATGAACAATAAAATTATCGTCAAATGTTTATCCAGAAACACTTTACTTAACAATGAGATTGCTTTACTTATCTATAATAAACAACTGTAATCGTAATAATTTCAAAAAAATATAACCATTCAATTTTCACGTAGCACAAATGTAAAGTTCTTTTTCACATGAGACAACTGTGCCTCCAATATTTCACACAACGTGTTCTTCCTTCTGAAATGCCAGTTTCTCTTGCTCAATCAGTAGCTCCATTTCCAGTATCTTCATTTTGGCAAGGTGTTCAGTCTCTGACAAATTCAAAATGGATGATTGCACTGTTCTTCGCCTGTTCTATAAGGGATTTTGTTTTATCTGCAGAATGTTTTATAAAATTTGTTTTCATTGATTGTGATTCTTATTCAAACTAAAGTAAATCCATCATACCCTACAGTTTTACACCTTCGTTCAATTCAGCAGTCGCTTTAGTGCTGTGGATTGGTCGATTGAGTGTATCTGTAGAATCTGTTAATTTAAAAATAAACAACACTTTTTTCATTATGATTAACATAACTTGACCTCATCAAATTAACTAACCAAATGTCGCCAGGTCGACTTCACTAAACTCTTGATATTCTTGCATCGGAAATTCACTGTCATCGTACTTGTTGTTCAATGAAGTGACTTGGTCTAGAATGATTGAGCAAACAAATTGCGACATCCGACCCAAAGAGTAAAAATCCCAAAACCTAACCAAATATTTTATTGACCAAAATAATTTGATTCTCTTTTTTTCCCTTATTTTTTTGTAAAATAAAATGTCGAAACTTACTAATTCTGATTTACATAATTATCTTCTTGTTCCGATTACTTCGTTTGTAATTCCTAATTTGGTTTATCAATTGTCTTCCCATTGTCCTATATTCCTTTATCCCCTAAGTTTTCCAGACGTTTTCGGACTCCTGCAGTTTCTGAACAATCCGATGTTCCCGGAGAACCAGGTGTTCCCGGAGAATCTTTGCCGTTCTGAAGTCCTTGAATCCCTGCCGTCCACAAAGAACCTGGTATTCCCGGTTCGCCCGGATACACCCTGAGTGAGAGGTTTCTTCCTTGGGGTC
Organism: Holacanthella duospinosa; assembly: GCA_002738285.1. Lineage (NCBI taxonomy): Eukaryota > Metazoa > Arthropoda > Collembola > Poduromorpha > Neanuridae > Holacanthella > Holacanthella duospinosa. The sequence continues at coordinate 676,539 of NIPM01000063.1, forward strand.
TTACAACTTACCACCAGTCACTTAGTATTTTTGCTCTTTTACCTTAGTCTTTTTCTTGATGAATGTGCACTGCTTACGAACCAGGCTCACTGGTATTATCTAGTCACCTACTTTCCCTAGTTTGAACTCACGAATTACTTCTCTACCGGGTCCTCCCGGTAAGCTTTTACTCTACGGGTTTGTTTGGAGAACCTGCTGTTCCCTAGGTCCCTGACTTTTCCGAGGAACCTGATGTTCCCGGAGTTCCTGCCCATCCTGAATTTCCTACCTTCTCTACGTTCCCTACGTTCTTGGAGAACCTGACGTTCACGGAGGTGTCCACCTTTCCTGGATTTCTCAATGTCCTCCGGTGATCCTCCCGTCCGCAACTGGCACACTCCCTCCCTGTATGGGGAGCGCCTGAGTTGTCTTAAGACGTCTGATCACTCAGAACCTCCTTCGCACCCTGTTGCTGGTGATTTCTAGTTCTTATAATATTCCCGCATATCCCCCTAGGATATACCTTACCTCCAAATCCCTAAACTCCGGTTCCTTCTTGAAAGTTCCTAGCCACACAGTATCCTGGGATGGACTGGTCCCTCCAGATTCCATAACCTCGATACTTTAGCGAGTTAACTTAAAAGCTTGATCTATTTCATTGGAAACCTACTTAACTTCTTCCTCGGCAACTGACTTCTCTAACTCCTTCTTCATTGGATTCGAATACGGTATCGTCACACAGCAACTTATTCACATATTTTTTTTTTATCATCCCGGATTTAAATTACACAGCATCGGTACTCCACATAGCATTGCGTCAAGGTTTTCGCTCATATAGATGCAAAAAGTCACATAGTATTGCCCCACTCTATTTCGCTCGTTTTGATGCGATAAATCAGAAAGTTCCCACCAAGTGTAGCCCACAAAGTTCTACGGCCGTAGTTAGTTTTCTCACATAGATCACACAGATTATCACTTAGTCACTCAGCACCACTCATTCTTTCGTGGCCAATTTCAAGGTGTGATAATTGGGCTCTTGGTGCCTCGTCAAATCCATCACATCTTTTCTTCTACACAAATTACTTAAGTAATTTCCCTAAAGTCAGTTTTTCTTCTACCAGATCAGTCGCCACGACTGTACTTCCAAGGAAAGTCATGTTCAACCTAACGACATGTTTCTCATAGATTCTCTTTAGGGCTACTACCTGATCTTCCAGGATGTCACTAAGTCTCTTACTCGCTAAGTCCATTTCTGTTATACTGTAATCACAAAGCTAATTTCTTAAGAGTTCCTAACTTCTCGGTGTCACTTAGTATATCCGAGTTCACAGAGTCTCACCAACCTAGTTTACAAAGCTCTGGAATTTTCCTATTTGTCCTTTCTGACTCAGTCCTGTTCTCTCAACTTGGTCTAACATCTTCAAGTTCTATCATCGGAAAGTTGCCCTTTTCTCATAGAGCTACTTAGCTCTCGTAGCTACTGAGAAAACTCGGACGGCCAATCTTATAACGTGAATCTGTTGTTCCTAAGAATACACGGATTACTCTCTACCCACTCGCCATCAATCATTTATCTCCTATGTGGTGTCCTCACTTGGATTACGTATTACTAGGAGGAAGTCTTCTTTACTGTATACTGCATCCTCGGTTTCTCTTAGCTATTCACCCAGTGCTAAGAATCGCATTTCCTCACCAAGGCGCTGGATTTCCACCACCAACGGTCCTGAGGAACCAGACCCTGGAACGATTAAATTTCTTTTGATTCTAATTCCTTCGCGCATTCGGTCTTCTTACCCCATCGATATAAATACATTCCTTTACTTTCTATCTCTTCCGATCCGGGAACATAACCGTTTCGAATCGTTGCTATCCAGGTCAACAATTTCTTAAATTCTGCTACGGCCTCTCTGTCTAGGTTATTTTCCAACTGAGCCATGGTTCTGTCAACGTATAGTTTTTTCCGGAACAAACCATGGTTTCCCGACTTGAACTGCACCTGTTAGACGTGCCTAAAAATGCTCTCTACTTTACTACCACCAAGTTGAACCAATTTTTTTTGGACTACAAATGGTTCTACCCAACCAATTTTACACAACGTTGGGATCCTCATCGGAGGTTGACGCAGCCAGACTTCTGTGCCTGGTTTGTGTAATTCTATTACCGTACCGGAGATGCTTTGTTGATAGATTTTCCCCCATACCTTTTGTTTCAACTGCAACAAAGGTAGAGTTTCTATAAGCGGGGTCCTGAAGTTTTCGTCTTTCCTTCTCTGGTATTTTTGCCTTTTCCGCTTTCGAGCGGGTGGAATTTCAGGGAGTCGTTTAATCAAAGAAACCGGATCCGACATTCCGATCCTGTATGAGACCTTTTTCTTCATTGTCTAATCCTCAGTCAACTCCATCGTTGGTCCTTTCCTCGCCAGACTAAGTAAGTATGCTACAATGGCCCCCATCCGATGCCTATAATACGGCGGTACCGCTTCCTCGGGTACCACTTTCTTCAGGATGGTCCACAAGGTTTTCGGGTAGACTGACGACAACACCTTTCCCATAGGTTCCAATGACAATGTCTCCTCACATACTCCTTTAACTGTGAATGGTCCAACCAAAGCACAGACTATGGGGTTGTAGGACTTGCTGGGTGGGTTCCAAGCCCAGACCCTTTCACCTACTATTTTATCCAATGGACCCAAAAAGGGATGGAAACAGACTACTGGGTTGATTCCTTTCTGGGGAGGGAACAATCGATCTACCACTTTCATATGGTTCTCTTCGGTTACTTTGGCTCCGACGACTGAGCCTGACGGGGCATCTTTAACGTCATCCCTAAGGACGGGAGGGTGGTTCATCGTGTTTTGTTTTTCAGTCTAGCTACCAAACACTAAACAAAAAGCGTTCAACCACAAAACATAGACAATAGGGCTATCATAAATTTCTGCTTACACTTAACAAAAATTCTCAGAACTAACACAAAGCTACTACAAAGACATAACAAACAATTTCCTTTCAAAATTTTCACAAAACAAATTCAACCTACCGAAACTAAAGAAACGTTCTTATCACCGCGATTATTTGACCTATTCTCGTCAATGCACCATTTGTGCCGTGGTGATCATTTTGTGCAATTGGTTTTGTTGTTAAGTATTACTAGTACTATTTTCTGATTATCACTTACCCAAGTCTTGGGTTTATTTTATAAGCGAAAGGGATTATCTCAATTCTGTCGTTATGACTCTGGGCTAATCATAGTTGGTCTAGTCCGGTTTCTCTATGAGGTTCTAATCTATCCATACGTGAGGGAGAACTATAGAATCCTCTCTATGTAAACTGCAGAGACTGTGGGTAATTTCCGGATACTCTGCATCCACTAACTCTGGAGTATTGGTTCTACAGTTTCGGTTGTCCCGGGAAGTTCCACCGGGTCTCTTCTATGGGTAACTCTATCGTCCTAATCACTGGGCCTAACTGGATCCGCTCTGCAGTATCCCTGCGGGTCGAACTGGAATTTCCCGCAGTTTCTCCCGCAAAGCGAATGGGACTTCTCACAGTTCCTTCGCGGGGTGAACTGGACTTTCCGCAGTTTCTCCCGCGAGGTGAACTGGACTTCCCGCAGTTTCTCCCGTAGGGTGAACTACTGCTCCCGCAGTTTCTCCTGCAAGGTGAACTGGGTTTCCCGCAGTCTTTCCCGCAAAGTGACTACTGCTCCCGCAGTTTCTCCCGTGGGATAAACTGGGGTTCCCGCAGGGTGAACTGGTAACTCCCGCAGTTTCTTCGCGAGGTGAACTGTACTTCCGGCAGGGTAAACTGGTAACTCCCGCAGTTTTTTTTGCGGGGTGAACTGGACTAGATACCGGACTTTCTGGGGACTATCTAATGGGCCTGCGGTGGATTCACTTCCTCACTCTTGTCCGGAAGAATTCCTTAGTGTCCTGGGAATGGCTAAACACCTAAGTCTATCTGGGAAGCTCTCGACGTTCCGCTTTGCTGGGAGAACGGGGGACACTCTCTGGGCTCTCCGGCCTACTGTTCCCGCTGGAGAACTAAGATTCGCCCTGTACTAGTTTATCCCTAGGTTCTCTGGAGAGCTCTATAGATTAATATTAGGCTACTCCCGGACTAGGAAAACTTACCAGTGGGCCAAAACCCACGTCTTCCCGATATTCTGCAGTCGGGGTGTTCTCTCCCGTCCCGGGAGGATTCCGTGGGGTCCTCAGGGATGAAGTGTTGTCGAATAGGGCAAAAGAAGCCGGTGTCGCTCGCCTTAGATGGAGTTTTTGCCACGCGGGACTTCGACCCTAAGCAAGGATGGAGCCTTGCCGAATCCACGGTCTGCGGTTAAAAGGGGCCTGCCGAAACAACTTACTTCATGGTTGGGTTATTTTGACACAATGCACTCTCTTTCCTTCTCTCTGTCGAACGGTGGTTCAACAAGACAATAAGTTAACTCTAATAACTTTAATTTCTGTAGTGAGGTACTATTTATTACGCCAATTACAATAATAAAAAGACAAGATACAAGAGTATAGCAATAGAGACGAAACACGACTGACGACCATCCACACCGGTGCGCTAGAGAAAAACCCAAAAACCCGACTTTCAAAAGTCGGACTTAAGTCATCGATTTAGTCCGACTTCGTAATATGGGCCAAAGAAAATTAGAAGTTTTGAAATCTTGAACTTGGGTTTAAATTCTAACATAGATGAGGTTCAACCATCTAGCCACACAACTGATTCAAATTCATTAAAATTTTCATTAGAGAATTCTGAAATTGATAGTAAAGTTTTGTATGATTCGGATGTTGAGCTTCAGCTCGATGATTCGGATGTTGACTTTCTTTTCGAAAGTGAAAAGGAACTAGGTTCCAGTTCCTCATCAAGTTATAGTGAGAAGGTGCATGTTGATGATGACGATCCAGGAAATGAAGTTGAGACATCAATTGAAGTATTTTTCCGTAGCTGGTCTATTAAGTACAAAATCAGTCTTCCCGCCGTGAGCGACTCGCTTAAAGGATTAAAAATTTTTTCCAGCTATCAGCATTAACCAAACGATGTTCGTACTTTTTTAAAAACTCCATCCCGGAGTTTTTCAACAAGAAAAGTTTCCCCTGAAGAATACATCCATCTTGGATTAAGAAGTAGTTTAGAGAGAATCCTAGCGCAGCATCCAAGCATTAATGACGTTCAATGTCAAGTAAACATTGACCTGTTACCAATAAGTATGAGTTTGAACCTACAATTTTGGCCAATTCTAGGTTGTATAGCTAATAGTAAGATCAGGCCATTTGCGATTGGTGTTTACTGTGGAGAAAAGAAACCGGAAAATTTTAGTGAATATTTATCTGAATTTATAAGTGAAGTTTCTGAATTGTCAAACTCTGGATTCGTCTACAATTCAAAACAAGTATTTTTCAAAATTCAAGGATTTATTTGTGACACTTCAGCAAAGTGATTTAATTTATGCTCGAAGTGTTACACTGGATACTTTAGTTGCAACAGATGTGTGGTTAAAGGAGAATATTCTAAAGATCGAGTGATCTATTTGGAAACCGAGTCAGTAGAGAGATCTTACTCTACATTTTGGAATAGACAGGAAGACGACCCTCACCATAATGCAGTCTTTCCGCTGGAAAAATCAAATATAAATATGGTGGATGATCTTCCTCTACATTACATTTATCTCATCTGCTTTGGGGTATTGCAAAAATGGAAACAACTTTGGATGAGAGGGAAATTAGAGCATTATCGACTTAGTAGTCTACAATTAGACTTAATCGACGACTTTTTAAATTTTGAAACTTAATTACAACTGAATTTTCACGAAAACCAAAAAGCATAAGAGAAACAGACCGCTGCAAAGCAACAGAACGTCAATTTCTCCTTTACACAGAGCCAGCTGAACTCGAAGGAATTTTAGATGACGAGCACTACAACATATTTTTGACATTACATAGTACAATAAGAATTCTCGTCAGTCATGATTTAATTTGTATTCTCTTAGAGTATGCTCAAACATGGCTTAAATATTTCGTTGAAGTTTTTACAAAACTTTATCAAAAAGAGAGTATGCCTTTCAATGTGCACAGCCTGATTCATATCACTAAAGATTGTGAAAAGTTTGGCACTTTTGACTCCTTCAGTTGTTTTAAATTCGAAAACATACTTGGAATGCTTAAAAAATTCTTGCGATCTTCTAATCGTCCACTTCAACAAATAGGGAGGAGAATTCACGAAATTCAATTTTGTCAAGAACCCTCAGATACATTATTGACAAACAAAGTATCTTTCCATAAGCGACATTATAGGTGTCATAATCTTTCGAACCAGTGGAAATTTTAGTATAACAAATTTAAAATCAATCATTTACAACTTATCATTTTAATAACATTTGTGTTCTGAAAAACAAGACTATTTTGAAGATTTCTAATGTTATCGCTTGGAGACATGAAGCTTTTCTAGTTGGTCAAAATTTAAAAATTGTTAAAGATATTTTTACTGTTCCTTGTGAGTCATCTGCCGGTAATGAATTTGTAGCTAAGTACAACCCATTGTCGATTTACGTTCAAGTTCCAGTATCTGAAATTTCGTCAAAAGTTCTCATTTTAAAAATTATTCAAAATTTGTTTACCATTTCAGTAATTTTACATTCGGATTTCTAATGTTCAAAATTGTCCAATTTGTTGAAACAAACGAGATTGCAGTAGTACCAACTAATTAGACATTCAATAACAACTGCCGTTGGCCACCTTATGTAAGCAGAAGAAGAATAGAAAATGCAGATGTGTGGAAATTGGAAAATGTGGGAAATCAAAATCTTAAGATCTTTTGATAAGTTATTGAAAAAAAAACAAGGATAATAATAGTTCATGAAATATGTATATTGAATTGACAATCGTTTTGGTAGATTTCGAGAGCATGGTGAAGTCTCTCAAACTTCCCAAGCGCTGTAAACTATAATTAAAAATAAAAATTAGTGTTATTATTTGAATATTTCAGACGAAACCTTATATAATAGTTTTTGCGCTAACTCAGCAGTTAAGACTTTATTATTTATTATTTTAATCTACCGAACTATTTGTTGTTTGAATGAAACTTATAAAAATCCTTCTTTTTTCAGTTAAATTTTTAAATTAAGGTTTTAATTTTTTTAGTTAAACGATATTTCACCCGTAACCCTAGTAACACAAACCTTTCCTCAAATCCGTAAGTCAGTTGGGTAGGAAAAATTTATTTTTGTCTTGAACTTTTTCTTTAGTCAACATGTTTTCATGTCAAAGTCGTCACTGTCCCTGCTTGTCGTGTCACTTAAGATTAGATGCGGCCATAATGTAAACCGAGTTATTTTTATTGAGAGTTAGAATGATAATTCAAAGTATTTGACTTGTACTTGTATTTACAGAACCTTAGCGCATATGTTGACTTGTGTATTACAATTTCAACAAATGTAATTAGAAGTCGCTTTTTCTAAAACATAAACCTGTAAATTGGCTGAAATCAATGGTAAATTATGAAAATATACCGGTGAAACCGACGATTTCAACTGTAATTGTAAATTGTAAATTCTCAACTTTTAGACTCGTAAATTTTTTATAAAACAGGGCTCAGGCAGTTTATTTCATGTTAAGGCTTGTGGTTAACGATTTCATTGATGGAAGAAAATAATAAAAAATAATAGAAATTTTGATTTATATTATAGATTCTTATGGAATGAAAGAAAAATGACTTGAACAAATCTCGGAGAAATCGGAAGGAAGTGGAACAGACGTGCAAACACTTGGTGTGAGAACTCACAAGCGCCCGATAAGATTCAATGACTTTGATTTACCAAATTTTAAAAACCAGACCAAAAAACAGCCGTTATTTCAAATTCCAATGGTTACTGAGATTCCAGCTCCTACTCTTAACAGTACAACTCTTTCTATTTGGGAATGTACAACTCTTTCTATGCAGGATGTACTTATGAATCTTTGTCCACTCAACATCCCCTTCTGTTCTAAGTAATTGAAAATCAAGGTGCACGGACAAACATTGTTCTAAACAAAAAAAAGGAAGTTGCTACTCAGAGTTACATAAGCATGAACACTACGGATTGTAAGACAATTTTGTATTTTTTCGATAAAGTTTATAGAATATATATTACTTAATTATTCTAACTAGCTTATTAATTTTAAACTAGAATTTCAAAACTTAGTTCTGTCGACCTTGGCCATCATGAAAAACGATTTGGATACTTTTGCGCGCATTTTGTCCTCACTATCACATGCAACAAAATAAAAAATGTTCAGGATGTTTTTGATTTAATCATTTGATTTAACCATGGTTTATTTAATGGTCAGAATTAAAAAGTTAAGTTGGTGGTTTTTATTATCCATATAACTGCCGGCTTATAAAAACCAATAGTTGGTTTAAACCACCTGGTTTTTTAAATAACCAGGTGATTTAAACCAAATAATAAAAACCAAATAAACCCCGAATTATAATTTTTTTTGTAATATAATTTTGAAGAAACTTTAGTAAGAAAAAAACAAATTTTATTACAAAAAAAGCCCATAAAATATTTTAAATTAAACGTTTTTCTGATTCTTGACTTACTTGATGCGTCTTTAACTCATTTCTTTTTTGGGCTAATTTGCATTGAATCATAGCTTACAACGTTTTCTATTTAGTAGTGATTCATTTTTTTTGGTAAAGTAATTTTTACAATATTTGGTACACCCATTGATTTTTTGGTCCTGTTTGCCTAAAATAGCAATTCCACTGAGATTGCGCCCAGCAATTCTTTGGCAATTATTGCTGAAAGCAATTGATGTCATCTATGAATTATTTCTGAAAAACTATTACTTTGATATGGGGTAATTCCATTGCCTAGCAATAACATGGAAATTCACACCATTTTAAACTTGTAATACAAGAACTTTTTGAAAAAAGTTAAAAACTTTTTTGTCTCTTCCCACCTGAAACTTCTGCAATAATTGCTAAACTAAGCAAGAAAAACCGATTTGCTGGTTCTTTATTGCTTACAGCAATTATGACAACAGTCAGCAATAAATTGTTTGCCATCAGCAATTATAATTGCCGGTCGTATTCCATCAATTGTTTACATTTGCTGAAGGATTGTTGAGGGTAATCATTCAGTGGAATCGCCACTTAAGATTTGATGGAGTAAGTCGAATGCTTTCTATTATATTAAATAAAAATTTATATATTTTTGGGTTATAAAATTTGATTTGACCAAAATAAAATTTAGAAAAATTAAAAAAATTTTTTTAATAAAAACCATGGTTTAAACCAAATAAACCCGGTTTAAACCAATAAACCAGGTTTTTTGGGTTTTTACAGAAAAAATCAAAAAAACCAGAAACCTGAAAATTCTGCTTTTTGCAAATTAGAACTTGGGGGATCTATCTATACAAAGGAATCATTTGATTCATTGGAAATTAAACTTTTTGAGAGTTCAAAGCAGAAGTTGTTGGTGAGTAAATTTTTGAAATAAAGTTACCAAAATTATTTCAAAAATTGTATTTATAGATGGTGTATCTTTCGGCATTTGGAGGAACTGACAAAAATGACGCTTTGGATTGTATAATGCAAAAACTCATGACTTTAGAATTTAGCAAGTCGGTATAGCTGTTTGGGAAGGCGTGGGAAATACTCTTTCATCTCTTTTACTAACTTATGGACCTGTATTAAGGGTTGTTTATAAGTTTAGTCAATTCTAAAATTATTTATCTGTATGGCCAAATATAATTTATTTATTATACAGATGCTTTAGAAGATTAATTTCCTTTGAAGGAAGCTGACAAAGAAGTTTTGATGAAAGCATGGTTGGTAAAACAAGCGGATGCTCGGAATAAACAAATGAAACGGTAATAAATTTTTGTGGCTTTTCGGGATTTTCCTAAAAATAAACCGTTGTAAACTAGTAGATTTGAGTGAAACAACCATGTTAATCACTGGGGTAAATTTTATGTACCGTTTGACCCAATTAGAAGTCATTAGAATATTTCATCTTAGAACTCATCTGATATCTTGAACTATAGAATGTTTTAGAAAAACCAGATGCATAAGTCACTTAATAATGGTTTATTTTTCTCTTTATTATTTGTTCCCAAACCTATTGCCTCTATGATTTATAACGTCTGTCCGTCGGTCAACGTTGCAACGTATGTCGACGTCTGTTTACAAAGGTTTATTACTTCATATTCAGTTCAGACGTGTCCCTAGTTTCTCTTTTATTTGTTTAATTTTCTTTATTATCTACTACTACTTGATCTATGCATAATAAAATTTGATAACTAATTATTTCTTGTTTCAACAGTGATGCAGAGAAACTGGTAAAGATTACGACGGTTCAGGAAAATAATACAACGCCCTAGTGAGAATGGACATTATTCTTCAGTTTTTTGATTGTTTTGACTGAAAATTAAATTGTATTGACTTAAAATTATACTGTATTGTTAGTAATTGTATTATTGATATTGAATTATCAATTGAGATTGATTAACTGTTAATATTTAACTTGAATTTTTTTATTAATTATTGATAATGAATTATCAATATGAATTAACTGATTGTTATTATTTAACTATTCATTAACATTACTTTTTTAATCTAATAAATTATTCTTGTTTTTAGTGATTATTTATTTATTTGACATTCTTCAACTGAAGAATTTGATTTACATATAAATTCTAAGTAGATTTTATATCACATCCATCTTCACATTCACTTAGAAATCTAACTGATTAAGTAACCGTATCGACCTCACACCTATCACAGTTACGTAATATATATAAAAATCTTGATCTATTCGACATAGATATATTGAAACTTGAATTTTTGTACATAGATACTATGTCACATCCACCTTCATATTCAATTGGGAATCTAACTGATTAAGTGACCACGTCGACCTCTCAACTATCTCACAGTTACAAAATATACACGAAAGTCTTCATATATTCTACATAGATATATCGAAACATCTTAAATGGGTTTGATGGATTGAATTTCAGAACCAGCCACATTTATATAACACTCTTTACATCTACAAAACAAAAAAAAAATAATAATAGTAATAATAATGTGAGACAAAAACTAAAGTAGCCTGTGTATTTCTACACTGGACCATGGGTCTCCTTATCTCACAGAAGAGTTTAAATTTATACTTGTCATAGTTTCTGGGGAGCAAAGCCTCGCTTGGCTACTGTTAGAGTACGAGTCTCCTCACATCTAACCACCGGGCGATACAGAATCCTTTTTACAATAATAATAAATCAGAAACTCAAGAAATCTAAAGCGCAACAAAACTTCTAAACATAAATTCCTTCCACTAATATTTTTTTTGCAGCCCCATTTCTGTTTTTCTTCTCTTCTACACGCATGGTGTATTAATACACTATCGTTACTAAAAACTACTTCAGTAATATCTCGAGATATCCATTCTAGAATAAGATATCCAAGATATCCAAAATAAGGTATCCATTCCAGAAGTATAGACAAGCGGGTCTTACATCCAAGGATCTTGTGTCGAAACTTTACTCTATAAATATCTACAAAAGCAACATGCATAAAACGAAATTTTTCTTTCATCCCAATCATACACGCCACACCCCAATCTCATCTAATTATACATGTTTTTTTTGTTTCCTTTTTTTCACTTCCTTCACTTTCCTCCTTTTCATTATATCCAACCACAGATTCTTTCCAGAAAACGGAGAACAAATAGCTAAACCTTAATCCTATTTAATCATCTTTTTTTTTCTCATCTAGTTTAAAATGGTATGCACCATTGGTACTACAGCAAAATATAACATAAATAAAACGTTAGATTATCCTTCTTTAGGCAATATTTATAACCAATTCTATCTTACCGATTGGAGTCAAGTGAACCAAGAACTTTCTCGGATCATCCACTTTTTTGTGTTTATCTAACATATGTGGGTTGACACGTAACAACTCAGTGACATAACACGAATAAATTTTCAGGTTAACATTGTCTTTATTCAGATCTACGATCAGCTCTTCTGCTGACCGCAGAAGACTCCGCAGACAACAAATGTTGTTTAGCCACACATTCAACGAGATGCCCCATCCCCATCTCACTACTGAAAATGACCCCATCTTCAATATTCCATCTTATATTATCAATATATGTGTACTCCTCTAGTAGTTGGCGAATTGCCTTAATTAGGAAAGTGTCGTTCCAAGTCCGAGGCTGAGAGCATTGGTTCTTCACTTTACAAAGCGTCCATTCCATATTCAAAACGGTCTTGATTTGCGGAATACTCCTAAACAAAAGAAAGAAAGCATAATTCAATTAGTTATTCTAGTAACTATTTAAAATAAGTCTATATTCTTGCGTCCTGTTAGTTACAACTTTTGACTCTAGCCAGGCTTCTAATGTCACACTAGTGTACCAATTTCCAGCCATAATTATTGATTTTTCTTTTACATACTTTCCTAGAATAACTACTTCGGGTCGAAATGTGCAATAAGACTAACTTCTACGCATCTTTCCACAAGCAAAATTGTTTTTCGGTTAGTACTTTCTGACTATTTTTAGCTTTCTTCTCATCTCTATGGGTAACCATTTCACCAACATATACCACTGACTTTCATCACTGTTGACCTAGATTCATGACTTAGAAAATTTTCTCGAACAGTGTGCAGTGTAAACCGTATCCTTATGATTTACTATATCTCTCCATTGAGTTTCAGTGCTTCAATTACCATTAGTTTCACATGGGCTTCTAATTACCCCATTCAAGTTACCATACCTGTTAATTAGGCATAATTGATCTTATCATCATCATCCCTGTCTATAGTTCAGTGGTACATCCCATAACAGGTAAGTACATCAATCTTAAAGTGAAATACAAAGAGTAATCATCTTATTGCTTCTCGCATGAGTTTACTCTCGTATATTTGTGAATCTTATTGTGATCCCTCTCCCCACACTATTATTATACCACAAAGTGAAATACGAAGAGTAATCATCTCATTGCCTCGCATGATTTTACTCTCGTATATTTGTGAATGTTATTATGATCCCTCACCCCACGTCATTATTATACCTCAAAGTGAAATATGCAGAGTAATCATCTCATTGCCTCTCGCTTGAGTTTACTCTCGTATATTTATAAGTGATATTGTGACCACCTGCTTATTACATTCTACAGTGAAATACGAAGAGTAATAATCTCATTGCCTTTCGCATGAGCTTACTCACGTATATTTGTGACCGTTATAGTGATCATTCGTTTATTATTTTCTACAGTGAAATACAAAGAGTAATAATCTCATTGCCTCTCGCATGAGCTTACTCTCGCATCACAGTGAGTGATAGTGTAATCCTTCACTATAACAGAGTGCTACCCCTTCTGGTAAGTCTCCCAATTCTTCTTTAGGAATCCAAAGTGAAGTTGTTTGTTAAAACTCTTCTACAAATTAGCCTTGGATAATTTTCGTGAATTCCTTCTAGTGACAGTGTTAGTCAAGTGAAGTACAATAAGTGACTAGTGAGTGAGAAGTGACCTCGTTGATTACAGGTGAGTTTACTCTCGTATTATAGTGAGTACTAGAGTATGTACGGACGAAAGTAAAATTATGAATACGTTCATAATACACTTTTACCCAGTACAATCACCACCACTCCAAAAGCCCGTCTTCCCCCAGTGTTCTCTCCCACCTATAGTGCTCTCGCCACCAAAAGTGCTAGTGATTTCTTAGAAGCATTTTCCCTATGTGCTAATAACTGGAGTGAAAAAATTATGGCAACACAATTTTTTCTTACTCTACGTTCTGCAGCACTTGACTGGTTTCTTAACCACATAAGTGCTTTGAAACTAAAACACACGCGTGAAGCAACCAACTACATGGATTCCACTTTTAAAGAATTAAAAGAAGCTTTTGTTTATATGTTTAGCCGTCGCTCTTACTCCGACGGGGCTATGGAACGCATATTAAATCGAAAGAAACGTAAATTCGAAACAGTGGACGCTTTCGTCCAAGTTTTCAGTAAATTGCTGAACTCCTATCATCCCAAAATGGAAGAGACGTATAAAATTTGTTTCATTTCACGCGCAGTGCCAGTGAAACTTCTAGCACAGCGTTGGCAGAATAACCCAACCACTCCTGAACAGTTTGGTCATAATTACCGCAATGCGGAATATGAAGACTATTATTCACAAAAGTGAATCCGAATCAGTGCTAACTATCAAATCGATTGAGATTTCTAAGGAAGTAGCTATTAACGCTATAGTAGAAGCAGCGACAACAGCCCCTACTCAAGCGTTTCAAGGTAAATCCAACTAATCCAAAGCACAACCATTTACCAATAAGATAAATCGGAAAGCTAATCCAACACAGGTAAGAACATCATACTCAACACACTACTCCATACCGAGAGACTAACAACGCAAATACAAGCTCATGTTATCGCTGCGGTATGGTTGGGCACCAACGAGCATTGTGCGCCCATAAAGTGTTCTGTTCAACCCATAATTCTTCGAGCCATGACAATTCAGTCTGTTGTGGAGTATTTCTTCAATTCAATTCTTGAAACACTTATGGAGGAGCACGTTAATCCAGTTTAGTAATGCGACCACCCCGGCACATTGGTCCACGAGGTGCTATGAATCGTCCAACGCGTCCCTGCTCTACGAGTTTGTTGAACAACTTTCAAATACGTGCTTCCTCGAACCAAGCTCAAAATTTTTGTCCATCAATTCGTCAAGGACAATATATGCGTCCATACACATTTTCACCAACAAATACGTAAACGTATTGCAATCAACCAAACCAGTAATAAATTCTACCGAGTTATACACTACTTCCACTACATATAACCCAAATGTAGAAGTTTCACCCACCAGTGAACTTAATTTTTTAATATTACGGGTTGGCATGGGATGCGGACTTAACCGCATATCAATTTTAACCAATGGAATTTCTGTCTAGCTGTTCTAGATACAGGTGCTACAAAATCACTATTATATAGTGACTTTACTTCTACAATAGATCCACTTAATTTTAATATTCAATTAGTGGGCATATCTAACGATTTTCTTCCAATTTTAGGTATTTCTAAATCAAATGTTCAAATTGGTGATTATATCACTACATTCCCACTTATCGTAGTTCACGACTTGAAACTACCAGCATTATTAGGCAGTAATTTTCTACAACACGCCGCGTCCGTTATTAATTATAAGGATAATTTACTACAAATTAGTAGTCAAACATTACCAATTCACTTAGTGACATCTACTCACCCTACTGCATCTGCGATTTGCATAGTAACTCACGATTTGCGTTCAACAGTTCCCTGTGCGTTGCCTTCCATAGCTGAAAGTGAAGTGCATAAGCTAATATTTTACCCTCAATCAGTCATTTTTTACAATATTGTAGAAGGTCTAATCATTCTGAACTCTGATAACGCCAGGAATAATTCCACCTCCAGTGCGATATTGTCCTCACAGCGAAATGCCGCCTCATCCGAAACTTTACAATCACAAACACCAGTACACTCTCCCATTTATTCACATACAAGAAATCAAAATGAGAATACCATATGGGATGCTTCATCAAATACTCTCAAGAAAGGTTCAATAAATACCCTCAAAATGGAAATTCATAAATTACTATCCGGGAAGGTTCATTAATTACGCTAGGTATGGTTCAATAAGAAATACCCTACGGAATGGCTTAATAAAAAATACCCTGAAGGATGGTTTATTAATAAGTACCCTCCGAAATGGTTCAAATTTCAATAAAGTAGAATTTCTTCTACTTTATGCTAATATGACAATTCCGCTATTCCTCAATGTTCCAATACAGCTGTACCATACTATCAAATAATAGAATGTGAATTGGGCTGCGGAATGATTCCGGAATCAAGTCATTTTTTATTAAATACCCTCCGGGATGCTTCGATACTTTGAAATACCTTCAAGGATGAAAATTTGATAAATACCTTCCGGGATGGAAATATAACAGTAAGGCCGACGACCACGTCAACACTCGCACACATTACTCCCAGGAATGGTTAGTTAACCCTAATGGTCTCGGCAAACTCAAAAAATTTAATTAAATGGGAGAATGCACTTCCTAACGCAACTAAGGTAAATATGTTATCTACAACTTTATTAACTTTATTGCAAAACACACATTCTAATAATCCTAAAGTATTACAAACCATTAAAAAACATCAACAACGAGACCCCAATAAACCCCACATACAATTTCCACAAACTTTCCCTGGCTTAATTATTTCACCAAATACACCATGTACGTGTGAATTAAATCAGTGCAAAAATTATCGTATTTTATACACTATTCCCCAACATTTACTTATTTTTGACAAAAATACAAGACTACACATACATGTATTATTTAAAGTTTTGGATCACATAAAGGTAGTAGAACACATTAAAACTAAAATATTTATTACTCGAATACCACGACGTATTTTGTGATAATGATGAGGACACTGGATGTATACGCCATTATAAACATGAACTGTACCTTAAACCTAGTGCAAAACCAGTGGAACAACAACCCTATCGGAAGTCACCAAGTCAGGGAATTTGAAGCCAAAACTATGGCGAAGCTAAAACGCCAAACAATTATGATCGCAATTGAAAGTGAATGGGTTTCACTTACTCACACAGTGGTGGTCATCGTCAAGGTACTGGCCAAAATTTATGGAGTTTTGTGTAGATTATCGTGCGGTAAATTTGGGATTACAGGTAGATATTATACCATTACCCCGTGTAGAATTTTGCCAGAATTAGTTGTACCGACGCATAATTTATTGCACATCCATTGCCTTGAAAAAAAAAATTATTATCAGTTAGAATTATCCGAAGGTAGTATCCCTATTACAAAAGTAGTTACAGCAGACACCACATGATGTTTCACACGGTTATGTTTTGATTAAGCAACCTCACCAGCAGGTTTTCAAAAAGTAATGCAACTAGCTTTCATGAGTTATTATGAAAATATGTTTTAGTTTACATAGATGACGTAACCATTGCAGGAAAAACATTCTCTGAATACCATCATGAAATGAAACACGTTAGGCCATGCAAGGCACTTTAATTTTAAATTTACACCAGAAAAATCTATTATCCTCTCAGACAAAATGGCATCGTCAGGTGCCGTTATTTCATCAAAAATAATTAAACCTGAACCTAGGAAAATTGCTGCCATTGTTGATCTCCCTACTTCTAAATCAGTAGAAGACTTTCAAAAATGGGTTGGATCAGTAAATTATCACAGAAAACATTTACAACATGTAACTGAACTCCTATATCCCTTGTCATAACTTACAAATAAAAATGCTAAAGATAAATGGAGATAAGAAGAAAAAGTTAGCTTTCAAACAACAAAGCAACATCTTACTTCAGCCCTTTTACTTCGTAACCCTACATCACCGAATGATGAACTATACTTACATACCGACGAGTCTAAAAAAGCTATAGCCGGAGTCCTCATAATTAAGGATTCTACTGGAGAATTTCCAGTAGGATATTTTAGTATTCTTCTATCTGACTCTGAAAGCAGATTTTCAACTTCAGAAATAGAATGGCTCGCAGTAAGTCGGAACAATTTTTTCACATATGGTTACAATTTACCACATTTTATCTCGTAGTAGATAACAAACCATTTCTTGGTAGGAAATTTACATGTAAAGGCGCGTATACAACTATGTCAGCGTCTCGTCTACTTAATTTGAATCTAGAAATACAGCAATACTCCTTTATCATTAAACATTGTTCAGGTAAAAATCATTTAGTACCCGACATGTTAAGTCGCCATTCCAAAACATCAGTTGATATAAATTACACAAACGCCATAAATGATTTCCACCAAGATCCCGGAGGATTTCAGGAATTGGAACAATTCATCAACGAATTAGGTGGCCTCGGTTCCACTTTTCCTAATATGTCAGACGGTGAACTAATTCCCAAATTTTTTACCATCGACTTCCTACTTGTAGAAATGCAGCGAATGAATTCCGAATGTGTTGCCATCATGACAAACATTCACAATCATAAGATTCATAAAAAGTTTGTGATCCACAATAATATATTGTATAGTGTTAAAGCAGATCATAAACGCGTTTACGTACCGAAAGTTTTGCGCAGTAAAACATTACACAATGCTCACAACATTCCATCCTCTGGGCATTTAGGGTTTACCAAAACCTTGACAATGAGAATGAACCCCATCCTAATCCTACCTTAATGATTCCTAAGGAACCGTTTTCAATACCTTTATCATTCCGATTACCAGATACCTCCAATCGTTCGGCTTGGCATTCAACCGTAGTAAATCCATCCAAACAACAGGAAATTCCAGGTTAACCAGGCACTTACCCTTTTAACTATAGAGTTCAATACGGAAGAGGATCACCTCTTCTCTCATCATCAATGCCAAACGGATTAGAAAAGTCCGTCAACAAAACTGTCTTTTCTCCTAAAGCCACACCCACCAGTTCTAACCCAGCACTTGCACCTAATATTGAATTTAATGATCCATATATTTCTTTAAAAAATTCGCAGTCACTGCCAGTACCTAGTTCTGCGACTAGCGCACTGCCAGCATCAGCAGTACCCAGCACTTCAGGCTCAACTCGACGTCATAGGACACAAACGTTACCAAAGCATTTACAAGATTACTATTTATTTTAATTATAACACATAAACTATATTGACTTTCGTTAACCAATACACAGTCATCGTCATGAGTGTGGTGACTTATTTTCAACCGCTTTAGGAAATACAACGGACGTCTTATTGGATCGTAATTATGATTCAATCACCAATCCAATCAACTACAAAGCTAAGTATTACAATGTTGGTTCCTGACCTTGCTCTCCAACAAATTAAATCTTACANAATCCAATCAACTACAAAGCTAAGTATTACAATGTTGGTTCCTGACCTTGCTCTCCAACAAATTAAATCTTACAACTGTTAAAAAATTTAAACGAATGAGTTTTTTCTTTTTTGGATCTTACTCCACGGAAGAGTATCAGGGTGCAAATCCTGTTAATTTAGACGAGTGTCACGACATGATTCATCAAAATACAGCACCAAACATAATCCAATTGAAACAACTTCAACTATGTCTTTCGGTAACAAATGTTTCTCTCAGTCTCGACAGTTATTTTTGGCCATACACTGAAATTGATACAGTTGTCAATTTTTATTATACAGTAGTACAATCCACTGTATCCAATAAGATCGGAAATATAATCGTACCAGTACAATTATCCGAACATGTAGTGCTACAAAGGGATATTGCAGAGTAAAAGAATACAGTTACTTGATTTGGAAACCGGAAACAATCAACCAATTTAGATTCCAAAACGCAGTGTATGTTCACAAATAACGAGCGTTTGACGTGCCCAGTAGACAGTATCGCTATTCATTTAACACGGCCTAAGTTATATTGCGGAAAATTATGGGTAGGCATGTCCAATNCAGTAGACAGTATCGCTATTCATTTAACACGGCCTAAGTTATATTGCGGAAAATTATGGGTAGGCATGTCCAATCAACACATTGTTGTCTCAATATGTATTCGAGGATAATGATAATTAAATTTTTACAACCTCAGAATTCGAGCAAGCCGTAATTTCACACAGTTCACGACGTAAAGGAGAAATACCACTTTACGTATCTTCAGGAAACAAAAAGGTAGTAGTATTACCACCTTTAGTAACGTTTAAACCAATGAATGCANCACTTTACGTATCTTCAGGAAACAAAAAGGTAGTAGTATTACCACCTTTAGTAACGTTTAAACCAATGAATGCAGATTTAATAAATACACCAGTATCTATTCGTAAAACAGAGTCAAACCGAAAGTTACTCAAAACAAATAAAGTTGAAATTAATACTACCCAAACCTCTTTTGAACCTAACATTTCAGACGCAGTGAAGTTAGACTCTCTGAATTTTACAGTTCCCATGTTGCCTTTACCACCCAATATCACAAAACGTAATTTTGTTATCTCAGATATTCCGCAAGATATAGTCTTAACTACTACCACCCTACCTCCGGTTCCGTTTTATTTACAAAAGAAATTCAAGCTCAATCACTTTCTTGATAAAGTACCGGATGAAAATAACCCGTTTTACGTTCCTCCGGATAACATAACAATATTCCCGGACGATCCGGCCGAACCTAACCGACCAATTCCTTTGGCTGGCCCAGGTACCAAATACCACGTACTAGGGACCGACTTCCAATCCTCTCACAAGCTAAGTACTCTGAGGTGAAAACACGTGATAGAGCCAGAAAGGATTTCTTAAATTTACCCATTGTGCAAACAACTACTTTAGAGTCCCCACTCAATTTGACTATTACAGTCATTTTAAAAAGCAAACACTAAAATCAATTTCAAATAATGGCGAGAAAGTGGATAATATTACATCAGCAGCAGGTTTAGACGAAGGTCTAGCTGACTACAACCCAAACAAAACTAAATTCGACGACGAAAATATTCTACTTGTATACAGCCAAATACCCGTGTATATTTCTCGAAATCATAACCCCAGGGGACAATTTTCTTCAGATCTGCCTCCCTACCATAATGATTTACTTCCTGCAATAATCTAACAGTTTAAGCCGCGAGTTCTCTCAGATGCGCAGTCCAACGCAAAACTCACATTTGTTTGTGAAATCATCAATAAAACACAAACAGCTAACAAGCAGTTACTAGCTCGACAAGCTTGTAATACACAACAAGAAGTATTAATGCTAACACGGTCTTTAACTGACGTAGACAGTCCGACACATGTGGTTCGTACACTTTTAGGTCCAACTCCGTAAGCTATATACTTCTATGGGGATATTATATCCATCTTCAAATGTCATGAAGTGAACCAGTATCATCTTGTGGACATTAGTAAGTTTACAAATAATAAAACGTACTATCGCGAATCCGAAATACGTTCCCAAATGGGTAGTTCCTCACGAAAAGTGAGTGTTTTTGTATTAACATCAAAACCACTCTCAAACTCTCATCTCCATANACTTTACGTATCTTCAGGAAACAAAAAGGTAGTAGTATTACCACCTTTAGTAACGTTTAAACCAATGAATGCACATTTAATAGATACACCAGTATCTATTCGTAAAACAGAGTTAAGCCGAAAGTAACTCGANAGTATCTATTCGTAAAACAGAGTTAAGCCGAAAGTAACTCGAAACAAATAAAGTTGAAATTAATACTACCCAAACCTCTTTTGAACCTAACATTTCAGACGCAGTGAAGTTAGACTCTCTGAATTTCACAGTTCCCATGTTGCCTTTACCACCCAATATCACAAAACGTAATTTCGTTATCTCAGATATTCCGCAAAATATAGTCTTAACTACTACCACCCTACCTCCGGTTCCGTTTTATTTACAAAACAAATTCAAGCTCAATCACTTCCTTGATAACGTACCGGATGAAAATAACCCGTTTTACGTTCCTCCGGATAGCATAACAATATTCCCGGACGATCCGGCCGAACCTAACTGACCAATTCCTTTGGCTGGCCCAGGTACCAAAATTCCACGTACTAGGGACCGACTTCTAATCCTCTCACAAGCTAAGTACTCTGAGGTGAAAACACGTGATAGAGCCAGAAAGGATTTCTTAAATTTACCCATTGTGCAAACAACTACTTTAGAGTCCCCACTCAATTTGATTATTACAGTCATTTTAAAAAGCAAACACTGAAATCAATTTCAAATAATGGCGAGAAAGTGGATAATATTACATCAGCAGCAGGTTTAGACGAAGGTCTAGCTGACTACAACCCAAACAAAACTAAATTCGACGACGAAAATATTCTACATGTATACAGCCAAATACCCGAGTATATTTCTCGAAATCATAACCCCAGGGGACAATTTCCTTCAGATCTGCTTCCCTAACATAATGATTTACTTCCTGCGAACAATCTAACAGTTTAAGCCGCGAGTTCTCTCAGATGCGCAGTCCAACGCAAAACTCACATTTGTTTGTGAAATCATCAATAAAACACAAACAGCTAACAAGCAGTTACTAGCTCGACAAGCTTGTAATACACAACAAGAAGTATTAATGCTAACACGGTCTTTAGCTGACGTAGACATTCCGACACATGTGGTTCGTACACTTCTAGGTCCAACTCCGTAAGCTATATACTTCTATGGGGATATTTTATCCATCTTCAAATGTCATAAAGTGAACCAGTATCATCTTGTGGACATTAGTAACTTTACAAATAATAAAACGTACTATCGCGAATCCGAAATACGTTCCCAAATATTAAGTGGTTATTTGCGTCCGTTGTTCCGAGAAATTGTCATGGAATCAACCCGTACATTGTTCCCATCTCCACCATTTTACTTTGATCTTTAAGATACCGATTTAGTTGTTTTAATTAGTGGCAAACCTATGCTTTTAAATGTTCCCATTTTACCATTAGCTTATGCAAACCAAAATAATATATCCATGCCATATATTCCATTTAGCAGTATCGGTGTTTATAATCTCCAAGAAGTATCCAATCTCTAAACGCTCTATTCTTTAATAACACAAATGAAGGCACTATCAACTTTTGATAATATTATTACTACCCGTATGAAAGGCAGACCTTTTTCTCTCGAACAACTAGGAGTTGCTCAACATTTGAGACAGCTCACCTTTGATCCGATTCAACATGTACTAATAGAAATAACACAAGGATTGTTCAGTGTTGGATCGTTACTTATTGTAACGAAAGTGTTTTGGTGCTACCGAGCTCGACTGTGGAAACTACTCACGGTTAAATTCTCAAAATCACCTCTGCAAGTGCTCGATATTCACGAAGTAGGAATGTTACCGCTTTATCATACCTATGCTACGGCCCCTCAGGAATGGGATAATTCCGATTCCAATAACGAGTTGCATGTACGTATTTCTTGTGAATCCACAGCTATCCATGAGCCCATTAAAACAGTATATCCATCATTAACTACTTTATTTGAAATACAACCGTTGATATACTAACCTACGTACTCTTCCGCTTGCTCATGTCCTAAATGGCCAAACATACAAGTTACAGTTCCAACAATGACACCAGGCCCACGTACTCTTATGTTAGGCGAGCTATAGCACGAACAACATTAATTCAATTCTCTAAATTATATCAAATTGCTTGTTAAATTCAACCTAGTTCTTCGCGTTATGAAAATCATCATACGACTCTCATTACAAGTTACTTTAGTGCCTACCCATTGTCTAATTCGAAATCATTCTCTCTTACAGATTCAACTTGCTTCACACCATGGCCTCTCACCATTCAACACATGTAACTCAGTATACTATAAGGTTACGATGACTCAGATTGTCGTTAGTCCAACGTGGAACCCATGTGTTGACTAAACACACCGATATCGTTCCACGTTCGATCCACGACATAATTTGGTTCATCCTGACCATATATAAATGAGCTCCTTTCGAGAAAGAATCATGAGATCATCAGATCAGATCACATCAGATCACATCAGATCAGATTAGATCAAATCACATCTATAATCTCATAAATAAAACCATCTACCAAATATGAACAAAAACACCTCAATAGGGCATCCTTTATTTCCATCAACATAACAATGGTGGAGATGACTCGCATCATTCTAGATACATCTCACAACAGCCACAACTAATAAAAATGACCCCATGTCCAAAAAAGCATACTCAGTAATCTCCACTACTGAACCCATTCATTCACAAAACAACACATCAGCACTAGCGACAATCATCCAAAATAAAAGCAACACATCAACGTCCTCATCTGAGAATATCACACGAGTCTCCAAAAAACTACAAGCCAAAGACCCAAGCCCATTGCCTATTTCACAATATTAGCAAAAAAAATCAACACAATCATTAGGATCGTCGGAACAATCTACACAGTCCAAAGAAGCAACACATAGAAATTTCCAGGAAAACCATTCAGCATTTTGCGACTACGGACAACAGCCGCGGACAACAAACAACACAACACCATTATTTACCACGATTCAACAACCGCGGACATCAAACGACGAAATATTACTACCCACGTCTTACCAAACGCGAACAAACATGCCATCATCAGCCAATACTAGCTTCACCCCAAGAGTCTCCATCAACCTTCGCATTGATAAAAAACCCTTTTTTAGAAAGAAAATTACGGAAAAAGGCCTTAAACACTTTATAATAATATTCGAGACCTGGGCCAATTCCTTCAAATTAAGCCACAAAAAGAAAAAAACAGCAATTGGCAACAGCAATTAAAAACCCAGGAGCAAAACAATGGTTGCCCACCTACCGTACCAAAGTGGACGACACTACTACCTGGGAAACATTTAACACAAGCTTTCTGGCTAACTGTTTTAAGGACCAGAAAGAGAAGGATATAAAAATGGTCGACATTGGCAACTACCACCAAGAAACGTGAGAAAACGGAATCTTTTTCGTCACGCGACTACAATATGTCTTTGGAGAGAATTGGGACGCATACATAATCGACGAGCTCTGCGAAGGGATCATCAAACAGATGTTACCATTAATCCGACAATTTGCACAATACAGAGGACTCCCAATTACATGGGAACTTCTCTTAAAAATCATAAAAGAATATGACGGTAAAGGTATGCGGGAACTCGACCAGCCTACACCAACTACCAGAATCAGTAAAGAAACAACACACAAACCAGACCCTAAGCAACAAACAACTAGTCAAAGCACTGAAACAACTCAACATAATAATAATGCAATCCACAGCCCAACTTACCAGACAACAATACCAAAAACCCTCCAGAGATCAACAACCTCGACACATAAATATCCCCGCCAAATTCCACTCAGATACCTAAACAGATATCAATGGGATCGTAACTTTAACAACAAATCATGGTGTTATGTCTGTAAAACACTAGGCCATGTAACAACCACATGTTATTACAACCACCAAACCCCCACGACCAACTACAGCAATAACCAAAATAGAGGAAGATTCTACACCCATAGTAGGCATCATAAACCGCTAAGCAACTCAGACATATCCGTCACCACCATTTCTGGCAACCAACCAGTATCAACCACTAACACCTACGCAAAATACCTCGGGAAACCCCCAACGGCGGGTCAACTAGAGTCCGCCCACTCACCCTTACTAGCAACCACTCAAATACAACCTATGCATCCACACCCAACACCTATAACTCACCTATCACAAAATATTCAAAATAAATCAATTCTTGACACAACAATACAATACGGAGGTCAACTAACTATCATCGGCAAGATCAGCGACACTGATAGACATCTCATCATAGACACAGGAGCAAGTCTCGCAGTCGAAAACTTAGGTTTCAACCTACGTCTTAGACTCGACTTTCTGGAAACATTCGCATTTACTATCAACCTAACACAACGCACTATCCATGCAGAAGCAGCAGGCATCATCCCAATTATCAACAAAACAAATAACATATGGAAACAATATAACATTCCCACTAGCCTACCTATCACTAAAAACTTAATCATCTATTAAAAATAAAATAAAGCAAAAAATAAAACTCGCATTCCAGCCAGATCCCAAACCATTATCAACATCAAACCAACACATCTTCAGACAACAGAGGAACGTACTATACTAGGATCTACCACTGCCTATTGCAAAAATCAACTACTTATCCCCAACATTTTAATCAACGCGTCAGTAACCTCCCAAAACCGTCAAACAATTACAACGAGCGCTCGGACTTTTTAATCATTATAGACGATTTATCAAAGACTACGCAGTAAAGGTGACATCTCTACACAAACTCCTGCACCAAACCGAACAATTTGTTTGGGGTAAAGAACAGGAAGATGCTTTTAACCTAGCCAAAAGCACTATCACGTCAGCCCCAGTCCTAGCACTCTTCCAACCTGGATTAGAAACTAAACTTAGAACCGACGCATCCACGGTCGGCATCGCCGGCACTCTGGCACAGATTCACAACGGCATAGGAAGACCGGTAGCATTCGTCAGCCGAGCTCTCACACCGGACGAAACCAAATGGACCACAACTGAACTCGAACTATTGGCCATCCTATACTCCCTCACTAAACTCCGCCAATTCACCCATGGGCATAAAATTAAAACCTTCACAGATCACCATGTCCTCTGCTGGATCCTAAGAGCCAAAAAACATAAACTCAGTTTGAAGCTAGACAGAATGGCACTCATTACGTCAAAGGTAGCCTAAACCACATACCGGATGCCATGACACGCTGCCCAGTACTATATGATATCAAAAACACCTGATCGTTAAACGAAGAGGACGACAATATACTACCAATCCTCTCCATACAGTTCATCCAAATCACATCAGATCAGCTAAATGACGCTGGCATTAGAAAAATTGATGAGAAACTAGAACAAAAAGACCATACAACCAGCAAAAAGTTTATCATCCATGACACTTTAGTATACCGTGTCAATAATGTCAGGAAACAACAACTCTACATACCAACATCGATGAAACCAGACATCCTTCACTCATCACACGACGAACATATCAGCGGTCACCTAGGTTTTCATCGTACTTACCTTAAAATAAAACAAATGTGCTTTTGGAAAACAATGAAGCAAAACATTTTCCCATACTCATCCTGCCGCACTTGTCAAGCTCAAAAAATACTTCAAAGAAAAGCTTTTGGCCTCATGCAATTCATCACAGTACTCAATTAACCATTTACACATATTTAAATCAACGTAATGGGACCTTTTACTAGAACTACCGCACATAAGAATATGTCGTAACAGCAATATGTTACTTCACAAAATGGATTGAAGCTACAACCATCAAAGAATCGACCACAAAAAAATTCCTAAATTCATCATTAAACATATTATCTGCCGACAAGGCTGTCCCCGTATAGTTCAGTCCGATAGAGGTACAACATTCACTAGTCACCTATTCCGGCTAGTCGGACGTTCCCACAGCACACTCACAGACTGTATGGCTATGTACACAAGCAGCAATCAAAAGGATTGGGACACGTTTCTCCTACACATCATATTCGCTTACAATACCTCAGTACCAAAAACTATCAGAACTACTCCATTTTACCTAGTATATGGAAGAGAAGCTACACTCCCTTTAGAAGCCCAAATCTCTACAACTCAATCATATACCACCATGGATAACATCATCAAACATGTTAAAACTGCAAGAACTATAGCTAAAAAATTTATAAAGAAGAACAGATTCTCTATGCCCATAAACTCAATCAAAAAAAAAATCACATACGAATTCCTACCAAACGACCAAGTCATGATTAGAAAATTCATCAAAAGAAGGGCTGTTTAGTAAACTACTGTATCATTTCCATGGACCCTATACAGTAATAGAAAAAATATCTGAAACAAATTATATTGCATAACCCACAAAAAGAAAACGTAAGTACAGAGAAACTGTACACATCAATAAAATGAAACCCTACATAACAAGGGAGCATACCGGAGAAATCGATCCCATAGGAGATGGGATTTTACAACCCCATATCTAACCGGCAAAAAAGAACATTACGAAACTGCACAAGAGTCAGCAGAAAAACCCAGGAATTATTCATTCTTCAAACGACAATACACAAACCCCTCACCTATTGAGCCTATAAAAGCACCAACCCCAGCCACAGCAAATCACCAATCTCGCTACAACCTCCGACCAAGGAACAACAATCACTCCAAATCATAACCAACACAATCTCTCTCATCATCCCACCAAACTTCCACATCCTAACCCCATACGCAACCAACATGAACCCAGTCTGGCTTAAGACCATTGAACGACACCTCAACACCATCAAAACCGACACCAGTGATATCTATGTACTCACCACGAAAGGCGATTGAACCAACCCAAAGGAGAGTATGATACTCAAAATAAACTCTATCCATCAAGGAATCAACAAAATCACGTACCTCATCAAAAAACACAAAGAACTAATACAGAACCAACAGCTAACAACACCAGCCCAAAACAGCACAAATCAGATGCAAATGGACATCATCCATGCCAAAATCAACACCTTAAAAATGCAAAAAGAACTTCACGAAATACCAAACAAAACAGCCCTAAAATATCGCAATGGGTCACCCAAAGGGACAAAGAGGACTGCCGCCTCCCCAATAGACCACCGTAAGACAATAAAATATATCATCATGACAGCACTCTATTTACTGCTAGTCGCAGCGACCAGTAGCACCTAGGCACTAAACATACAAGTAAACATTTGGAAAGGCGCACATATCAAACAAATTAACGGAATCTACGCATATGAAGCCAGTATCCCCTTCTCTATGAATTCAACACACCTCCGGATCCCGTGTTGAAAATCAACACTAGAGAAAGGACAGAGCTTCAGACGATTTTTCAGACGAGCGGATTTGTATCCAAACCAACCTGCAACAAACTCCAAACCTCGGGAAAACAATTAGAAGGATTAGTACTCCAACTCAAATCACAGGTTCAGCAAGAACAGCAAGTAGCAATACGCGTAACTCAAATCATCAACGAGTATTCCTCTAACGTCGACGTAATACTCCAAACAACTTAAGATCAAATCAGAAAGGACATCAACCGAATAGTCCTAGAAAACGAAAAATTAGAGCACATCATACAAGACATCACTGACAACCTGATTCGCAAATCCCAAGCTTTTGCGAGCAGTGTCTTCGCTTTAGCATTGCAGAATCATCACCGAATGTCGGAGCGGACACACTCCCCACCTAATCGTAACCCCAGCTATGTTAACCCAAAACATCCGCACCCTACAAACACAAATCATAAAAAACGGCTATACAACAGCTATCCTTCTCAATCATATTATACACTACTATCAAAAAGACCTTACAACTTGTACCTTCGCCTCAAATTTTAAAGCTATAATTAACATTCGGATTCCCATTAGAAAACTCACCTCAACCTTTACATTTTTGCAATTACTCCCACCCATTTTTATACCAACAGAGTATTTCCAGCATCATACACAAAGTAGATCACATCGCCTTAACCAACACAGGTGACACTATCCACATTACCCAAACAATGCACCCTCATTGTAATCTTCATGAATCCAGAACATGTCATATCCCTAACCACATTAAATTTCCCCAAATCAAACCAAAATGTATCCCAACCATACTCCACGTCAAGTCTTCCAGCAACGAACTCAACCAACACTGTATGTTCCAATGTTCCAACCATAACAGCCACACGTACATAAAAGAAACAGACAGACGGACCGAGTGAAGCGTTAACCATTTATTGCCCAACAATGAACTTCACAATCCACGTTCTACAACACGATGGAGCTCACATAACCACTGTCGGATGTCAATGCTTCATACTCAACTCAAAAAATCAAAAAATAATTTCCAACGGTTTCCCATGTCCCGAAGAAAACCACTCCAATTGGGAAATACACCATAATATCCCTGCGGCATGGAGCAACCTCCAACACGCACAGCTCATCGAAGAAATACGCTTCGCCAACCTTACAGACATACTTAACTAGGAATGGCATGACCAATCAAAACCTTTGAATATTTCACTCAACAAATTGAACGAAACTTCCAGCATCGACTACTTGGAACACGCACTTATTATCAATAACCACTTTCCTTTATATCATACATCATTATGATTGGTATAACCGCCTGGGGAATCTGGATCACGATTAAAGTAACAGGCACGGCACTCATCATCCCATTCTTACTAACGGCAAGAGGACAATCAGACACCTTATTAATGATCGAAATAATGGACGATATAATCCTCCTCATCAACTTATTCGCAATTATTTTATTCATTCTTATGATTCGGTCACATCACCAAAATTGTTCCGAAACTCAAATTCAATTCTCGAAAAAACACAAAAATCCAACTATGCAAATTTCAAAAAAATTCCGACTACAAAAAACAACGGCTGCAGAAGCTGCAGAAATATTCTACTAATTCCCTCAACCAAGCAAACATCAATCAATAACTATATAAATCTTCAAACAAATTTAATCATTCCCATTCAATCCTAAATCCGTTCAACATGTCTCAGCCTACAAATCCACAAAACACATACCCACCTTCACCAAACGAGTTAGAGAACAAGAAAAAATTTTGGACATGCTAGAACCAAGTTAAAGAACCCAACCATCTCATGTTCATCCACATATGTCGTAGACTCCGACATATGGAACGACAACAGGCAAACACCAACAGCTACATTAAACACCTAAGAACTCAAATTTCACAAACCAAGGTAACTACTCCATCACTTTCTCTCACAATTATTTCTAAACCCACCAATCCAAAATATACACTCCAACCCCCCCCCCTTCCCCCAACCTCTCATGTCAATACCCATTACCCTCCGTTTTCTTCCACCAATTCCGAAATTGACTCATCGTAAAATCATCAGACCAGTGAAACCACCACAGCTCGCACCAAATCCCTCTATGCTTCAACCCACCCCACCCATTAAACACAGGAAACTAAACGAACTCAAACCGGACGAGCACTCCCACAAAAAAAAGCTAGACGTGATCAACATAAGGACCACAAGCGCAAACGTCAACTATCCTCCTCATCATCTTCATCAGCCTCTTCCGACGACTCATCCAGCGAAGAATTCTATTAATCAACCCCGACACCACCAGCACTATTTAAACATCTAATCTCCTTCCACTCTTCATTCATCTTCCCCATCCAATCATCGCTCACACATATTATCACCACCACTAATGATGTTGGACAACCATAATTTAGTTAGCTTCTGGTCCAAGCTCACTGTACGGCAACGGCTAGAAGAAGAAACAAGCTGTACCCTGTTTCATCATATTCACCTACTAGGACACCGCTTATCCACCTTAGAAGAACGAAACGGTACCCCAACAACCTCATCCCCCACCACGACAGATTCATCCATTCAAACTCCGCACCAAATCCCGACGACATCTCTATCTTCTGCTCCCACTCATCCCTACCGTACACGCTCTACCACCCGTAGACGACCCAAGGGTATCATTTTTTCCATCCATAGTGCGGTACAAGGACTTCATCTAGCACTGAACCGACATACCTTACGACGCACACAACTCCTGTTCTGTTACACTTTTATCAATCCCGTCAGATCACATCACATCAGATTAGATCAGATCACATCTATAATTTTATAAATAAAACCATTTACCAAATATCAACAAAAGCACCTCAATAGAGCATCGCTTATTTCTATTAACGTAGAAACATAACAATACTGCCTTTGTTCTTCGGATTCGGAGTTGATAACCTCCAAAATTTAGCCGAATATTTTTTAGTTCTTCAAACATCTGTTTGAAACTGTGCAGAACGTTTTTCCAACAGTACCGATGTTGAATATCGAACCAATTGGACAATTCAATATTCTTATTAAAATCGAATAGAAAAACAATATAAGAAACTAATTCAATCATTTTACTGTAATTGGCGCAATAAATTTAATGCCATCAAACATTACTTACGACACATCCCGGTTCTACAGTTCCCCGCAGACATTTCTAGTTTTTTAGTGCGACACTGTTATTAATAGTGTAGGGGTGTATTACCCATAGTGGAAACCAATGTCAAAAAACCAAATTAAAGCTGTCTGCGAACAATTTCACTGTGTCATAGTGCGCTTACCAGACAATGCAGAAAACATGTTTATTGACTTGAGACGTAAATCATTTGATTTCGGATTTCATGACGCACCTGGTTTCTCTTCTTTACCAAATTTGGGATATTTCGTTGAAGTCGTCAAGCACTTTCATAATTTTACTAATCCTCATTTTATACCGTTATCCAATGTTAAACCGTTCAAAATGCACACTAATGGTACATTAGTTATTCAGAGTAAAACTGAACATCAGAGTTCTCGAGCGCCACTACAAGTGCTAATTGCCCATATTAGAGAAGAAAATACCGTTTCTTCTCCTCCCCAGTAGAAGGTAGCTGGGTTTCCTGATCGACGACAAGTAACACCAGCCTCCCAAATCAAAAAAAGGATTAAAACAAATTCATTTGAATCTACAAAAAACCGGTAAAAAAAAGGACTGGCCAGTTTGGTATACAAAAAAATTTCTGCACCAACAGATTTAATTCCTGAGTTCATCGCCAAGCGACAGAGCTTTCACTTAGTTCGCCACTGGATGGAAACAGGATTCAATCCACTCACTCTTTATTCTGATTCAATCTCATTTACTTTACCTACCGCGGATACTCCAGTGCTAAATGTTAACGCTTCCGTGAACGATACATTTTGCCATATTGACGAATGCATTGCAACCGCAATAATAAACCAAACATTATCTGAACGTGATGTAATCACAATTGACTCTGTAAGTATAACATCAGCATTCCAGCCCAGTAAACCAGTGAATCCATCTGTTCCTACAGTTATAACCATAGTTGACACTCTTTCTGATTTACAGCCAGTTCCTCCATCGGAAACTGATTCTGATGACGTAACATTAGTTTCCAAAACTGACAGTGTCCTGTTACTAGTGGATTTAGTTTCAAATGACGAATCACCATCTACATTTGCACCAACGGTAAGTACTTTGATAGACACTAATATCAGTTTACATCCAACCTCATCCCCACGTCGCCAGCTTCGAGTTTCACTATTGAAACTCAGTGAAAGTGAACCAATTGTTCCAATGTCTCATTCGTGTATTTCTCTATTGAAGCTGATACAAACATTAATGAATTATCAGCAGTGCCTTGTGTTTCTCCAATAATCACTAGCAATGCCACTCATAATGGCAACTCTGTTCTAACTCCGTTTGTACCAATTCCTTTGGTTCCCTATTTACCAATATACTCTGTCCCTTTAACTCCTTACTTAACCATTGGCACACCTCAAGTGGTCAGAGATCGCAAACAAAATGACTCTTTTAGTAATAATCAACATCTTGTTAATTTACAGGAGTTAGACCCAAACTCTGAAAACGAAGCGTGGGAAACTGTACCGATCCTCCGTTTTCAATTCCTAATTTAACGGAAGTTTCAACAGTATTCTTAGGTTTGTCACCAAATCCAAGTGAGTTAGTTATACCAACCAGTCTTCGAGTTACGTCGCCTATCTATACAGACGATACGGCGACACAAATTTATACTATATTATTTGACATATTCCTTATTAATCAAATTAACTTTAACCTGTACGCGCAACATCACATTATTGACTTCATTACCTGTCGACTCCGCCGCGAATCTCTAGAGCCATTGGGAATATCTGACCATGAACTCTACTTACTTCAACAGCAGGCAAACCCGATACTGACTTTTTGAGCGATTTACTTTGTGTAGAAGATAACATTAGTAAAGCATTATGTTTATTATCCTATGGTGAATCGGAAATTCCAAGTTATTTTCCGCAGTGTCGTTTACCTATTTATAATCAAAACGACATTAATGTATTTGTTTCCAGTGATCCAGTGTTAGCACAAGAAAATCTGGCTCGTATTGAAGAACACAACCCAGTAGCTGAAATTTCAGTGTCTTTTCATTACCTCTTCCACTACACCGCTTACCTCTTCTCTAGTCACGTATTCCTATGGTCCTTCTTCAGCAAGTTCCAGTAATTTGTCCAACAGTACTACCAGTGGTACAATTTCTATAAAGTATACAATATTACAGCATGCTTTCTTCTGTCATTATTTAATGTTTGTTATACAATTACCGCATTTTATTAAAGCTCTGTGCGCTGAACAACAGGATTTATATTCTGCACTCATACCAGCATACCCTCAATTGATCCTGAGGTCATTTTATCCCACCAAAAGCGATATCAAACTAGTAATTGAATATCTAAACTATTTTCCTCTTTTCATACTATTCCTCATCCCAATACTTACTTAAACCAATCAAGTTATGCCCACAAATTCCATTTACACTTTGCAACGCGCTGAAATTATCAAAACACTTCAATTGTTTATTACATAATATGCAAACATAAAACCAGCAAAATCCGATAGTTAATCCCTATTGGACTATAGATGTCTTTTACCATCAATATTTTGGATGTGTACAACGATACACTCCCTCCTTTCTAGTTCCTGTTGAAATTCGTTTCAAATTCCTCAATTCTCCCTATACCTGTTACCACTGTTTTACTAATGTAAACCGCTATCGCAAAATTTCTCTTCATGTATTCACACAACCGATATTAACTATATTAGATGTACCAACCATAGTTCAGTCAACTTATGAGGAATGTTATACTACGTTAACGAAAGGTATCACCTTGAGCAATACCACTATTCAATTTTTCGAAGCTAAATCAGAATTTTGGTATCAAGCTTGGTTACACCGAATTAGCACAAAATTCAATATTTGGTAAGGTTGGAATACCAATCCACCCGAGTCCAGCATAACGTAGTTGAACCTTATACATCATTATTTTCAACTCCTCTATTTAGTAGATGATTTAGACAACAACCAAATTGTCAATAAAAATTTATTCAACTACGATGCTCAGTGTTTCTTATGAAATCGACATGGATATTTTTGCCAAAATTGATTTGGTATTCTCTTCTAAAGTATACCCCCGACAAGCGTACTATATTCTAATTAATGTACGTATAACACAGAAAGCTGACCGTTGTTTTCTACAGAACGATTATTTATTTTGTACATCTCTCTTTTAACGATTTACCCGTACGACCATAATTGTACTTGTGGCGTTGCAATAGATATCGACAAAATTTCTCCTAATACGTTTTGGAAAAACTTATACATTACAAGATCCCTCAGTATGCAATTTGCTTCACTGAATTCTTAGATTAGGATCGAATCAACCAATTTTAGTTGCTCAATTAGGAAATTGCACTCATTCTTAAACAACGCTTCATTTATTTCCTTTAGATGTATACATCCGGACTTCTACACGCTATTTTGTTTTTATCTCTTCACCTCTGCCATTGCCCTATATGTTCAAACTTCTATAAACCCCTTTAGTGTCGTTCTACAAAAAGTTAAGGAACCAGATGCTTATGGATCCTACGTTATGCCAGCACGTTTGGCGCTGAATTCTCATGATCGAGCTCCAGACACTCAGTATATCAATGTTATTCTCTCTCGTCCGGGTTTAGAAGCATTGTACGCGTATAATACTGGATGTCCACTCAAAATGGATAGTGCTTTTTACATCGCAGTTACTTTCTGGTCCAATATGAAACCTTCAACGGAATTTTCTGCTTACGAGTTCTAGCAAGTGACGGAATCTTGGTCTAAACCAGCGATTCCCGAATATTCTTTGACCGGCACAAATATTTCTGTAAATCCCTACATAATAGACAAAGAACAGTGCAACTTTATGATTACCCGGAAATATTCTCCTACTCAACCGGCTCAACCACTTATTCAAAAAGTATATAACTTCTGAAGAACAACTGATGAAATGCTAATAGACGAAGAAAAGTTCTATTCACGTATTGGGGTTAATACAACAGTCGTTAATTACTATTTGCAATATACTTCTATCTATATTGAACCTGCTAGTTCTTATATTTAGTCAAACTCTACCCAACTCCGCCACAGTGAATACGACAGTGGTCGTTGCTAGTCTAATCTAGGAATAATTTTGTTTAATATTCCAGACACTTCCACCACTAATACTTGTGAACTGCATAATAGCAGAAGTTCAAATTGTTATTTTACCTATGAATATCTCTATTCTTCTTTGTTAGGTATTATTTTAGTTACGTACGATCAATACAATACTCTTGGTTGTGGTCATCACATCGGTTTTGGTCAAGTCCAACGTTTTTATACTGACCGGCTTAATGCTAGTCATTATAATCAACATGGTCGTCGCATTAGAGAACATATAGACATGACCATAACAAAGGTTTACGAGACTATTCGTATAGCTCGACCTCCTTTTGTCCAGCTTATACATTTGGGTACCTGTTCAAATTACCCTAAAATTTTAACTCTCTTACGTATCAGCACTCATAATTTGTAGGAATACCAAAATTAATTCAAACTATTTTGTTCTTTAGTAACACGATCCACTTTTGGGCTTTAACTGCACTTTCTACCATAACTCTCGTATCTTCAACCACGGTTATGATCATCGACCTGTCTCTCCTCCACATTCACCAATTAGTCTGAACTATATAATATCACCATTACCAACAATTTCACCATGCATCAATTGCTCCCACTAATTCAACGTTCCGGTATAGAAATATCTCAACTGCGCACCTACAGCCCTCTTCAACAACGTATGGAGTGAGTAATTGGAACACTTTTGAAACTCCCTCTACTTCATGGTACATGTAACTTCGGGACGTCCTATTCAAGGATTGTTTCAGCAAATTTACGAGCCAATCAACAAATTGACCCAACCATTCATGCTTATGAATTTTGGGCCAAAAAAACCAAAAGTCTAACTTAAGTGTTCTTTTGGGATCAACATATCCAAAAATACGTTCACATTAAACACTGTCACTCGTAAAGAATGTGAATTTATGTTTATAACTAATACAACTCTTAAAGGTGAACGATTTACAAAATCCTCGGCCGATATTACATGTACCAAAAACTGGCCCTCAACGGAATATTACTGGCTGGCAGTGAAAGTTACCTATACTAAAAATTACTGTATTCGCCTACTTTTTCTTGATGACAACCCAACGTCTGGCCTCATTTCGGCTCCCAACACACAGTTCTTCGACCACTGTTCTGTGGATGCACTGAATTGCCCCACAATTCGAGGCAAAGTTTATTGAATAACCACCCACATACTCGAGTTACAACAGTATAGACCCACTTTTTATCAAACTGATTTTGCAATTCTTACTAATATACTTATGTCGGACCCTACATAATTAGGTCCTTATGGTCCTTATGTATGTTATAATGTCCATAGGGTCCTTATGTTATTATTTATGTAGTATGTAATTACTTAGTTATGTAGTTAGCTTTATTCAACACCACTCCCACTGTGGCATAAAAATTGCCTATGTTAAAATTCGATTAACTACGAACCCAGAAGAATTCATCCATCGCGACAACAACGTTAGTATCGTCGCCCAATTAGCTTATAGTAACCTGATAAACGCACATGCAGACATAGACCAGCCCTATTATATAGTAACCAAACGACTTGATATATGCTCGTACTTTGTCACTACCACAACTGCGGAATATTCCGATGATTATTTAAAAGCGGACACATACACACTCAACAGGGCTACGACCACTCCCGTTCGCATTACCTCTACGTTTTCTTTTTAGGACGATACAAATATGAGTGCACAACAACTTAACCGGTAATTCTCATGTAATAACAAAAACTATTCCTTTTTTTCTCCCCTTCATAACGGCTATATACCTCTCTAACTTCCAAAATACGGCACTTAGGATACTTACAACCTTTTCATCATTGTTAATATATAATATTTGTCCACATATTCCTGTGTACATCCAGTGCTCAGTTTGACAGTAGTATGTAGAACCTGCTGTTGCCTCCCCTCCCCCATCGACTGTTAAAGTCACCGACCTATCCACCGCCCTAAGTATTTCCACCGACCACCGACCTAAGTCAGCAGTGTTGTAAATTCACACCATCCTAAGTATTTTCACAGTCCACCGACCTAAGTGAAAGGTGTTTGTAAGTGAAAGCTGTTTGTAAGGTCACAGTAGACCTCGGTCACACACCCCACTTAAAGAAAATTTATTTTTATCGACAAACACCCTAACTCTTGGATCATTGTTGGGATGGGAGACCTAAGTATTTCCTACAGCACAGTCACCTATGAACTCAGGAACTTATGTGTCTTCATTCTGCGCAGTTGAACTCGGTCATACCCTCCCCTCCAAGCCCCCAAAATTTATTTTCACCAATGAAACACCATAACTCTTGTAGCATACGTGGACCCTAATTATTTCCACCGTCCAAGGACCTAAAAACCTAAGTAACACACCAACCATTGACCTAAGTCTGCGGCGTTGCCACATCCCACAAACTTGTCGAAACATGTTTAAACCTGTCATAACCTATGAACACAAGTAATTCATTGCCTACAGTTAACGGACCTAAGAAACTAAGTAATCCACTAGCCACCGACCTAAGTCTGCCGTGTTGCCACATCCCGCAAATATATCCAAACATGTTTAATCCTGTATAAGCTTATGAACACAAGTATTCTCATCCCTAAGTATTTCCACCGATCATCGTCGTAAGTCAGCAGTGTTACTAAATTCACACCACAATAGGTATTTCCACCGACCACCGAGCAAAGTCAACATTGTTGCTACATTACACGGAGATGTGAACCTAAGTCTGCCACCTCCATCATACACTAGAACTGTCTCGATGTGTGCCCGGTAGGCATAGAGTAAAGTATTTGGTGTAATTTGTGTTTCATTCAAGTAGACGGAGCACTGCTAAAACAATGAGATTAAAAAGTTGTTGACAGGAGCCACTTTCCTAGTTTGACGATCATCCATTGGCCTTCCTGTCAAATCAGTAATGTTGCACCGAATATAGAGAAGAGTTAAGTTTCAACCCAGATAGTGAACATCATTTCCCTTTATTTGGAAGGATATTGGGGAATTTTGATCAGTATGCCTTGACAGAGGATGATATTCAAATATTCCACTATTATTTAAACTGATGTCAAATCCATCTTCTGCAAATAAATCTGTTTCGTTTATCACAAATACTGCTGGGGTATTATGCTTTTGATGTGCCATTATTCAAAAGTGTTCCTTAGTTGTTTCTTCCTAGATAGTCTCATTTTTTTGTAAAGATTGTACGATTATTTTTTTTTCTCTTTCTCTGAGTTCCAGATCCCGACTGATCGAAAACGCTTTGTCCAACTATTTTTATAGTTGTCATCCCATTTTCTGTAATTGATTCTTTGGAACTTTTATTTCCATCCAAAACGTCAATTGCAACGATTTTAATGCCGCCTTGGCAAATGGGAGAACGTGTTTGGTCAAGAACGGTAAGAGCCTGCGAGCAATCGATTCAAAAATACCATCGATCCCATATCCCTTCTGTCTTGGCAAATCTGCTTTGAAAAATACTGAACCGTCTGTTCTCACACTTTCACCTTTTTGTGGTCGATAGATTTGGAAGAAATCTTCCTCGTTTAAGTCACAGCGATACATGTTAACTGTTGAATGTTCAGATGATGTATGACTTTATTCACAGCTAGTTGTTATTTATATTAGAACCTTTTTCTTTGAAAATGTAGTGTTGCAGAAAAGCATCCACTGGTGAAGAGTGGTGCTTTACCATTTTCATTTTTAACATACATCAAAATATGATCTTTTTCCCACGAAGTTATGTCAACGTACTGTAGTTGCATAAATGACTGGTTTACAATTTCATCATGTTTTCTAGTATAGCTCATTTTTTGAACGAGTGGAACAAGTTCACTCCCAACATGTTGGCTCTCGATAAAGTTATAGCATACATATAACTGTGTCCTTCCGGCATGATCGAATATATCGTAGAGCCCAATTTGATATTTTTCATCCCATCCAAGTATTCCACTTACGTCTTCACTGAATCTGACTTTGTCACCTATATGTTTGATAATTTCAATTTTTTATGTTCCTGGGTTCATAAGTGAATAGGAAATACTTAGGTCTCATATCCAAAGAATGATCCAAGAGTTAGGGTGTTTGTCGATAAAAATAAATTTTCTTTTAGGGGAGGTGTGTGACCGAGTTCTACTGTGACCTTAAAAACACCTTTCACTTACAAACACCTTTCACTTAGGTCGGTGACGCTCGAAATACCTAGGGTGGTTTGAATTTAGCAACACTGCTGACTTAAGTGGTGGTCGGTGGAAAGACTTAGGGCGGTGAGTAGGTAGGTGGATTTAAGGGTCGGTGAGGAGGAAGGGGGAACAGCAGGTCATACATACTACTCGGACCCTTTTCGAATAACAAAAACAACAGCGTAAATAGGCGCGACTATCTATACATAGAAACATTCAAATTAATTAAATGTCAACAGTGAAAGATAAAATATAAATTGTATAACCATATTGCAAATTAAAATCTAATAAGATTAAAATATTCACAGTAATTAGTAAGTAAGTCTAGTTACAATAGTAGTCCACTTTTAGAATATAAACATTTATAGTATTAAGAATATAAATTAAACATAAGGAAAATTAATATTAACTTCTGTCAGTAGGAACCACTAACCAATAATTAGAATTAAACTTATAACTAGACTAAGTAAAAATCAAACAAAGAATGACAAAAAAGAAAATTAAAAAAAAATAATAACTCGTGATAATATCGCTTCAGGATACCGCATAGTAAAAGTGTAGTAACATACACCCATCGAAAGAAACAGCCTACTTCCTTAAACCCCAGCGCTTACCGACTCCGTATGTCACTGAAAGTGATAGTGTCCAAGACCAGTTCAGAGAAAACATCATAATTTCGCGTCACGGTTAGTTATTTAGCCACTAGTAGTTTAATAAGACTTCTAAAAATTATTTAAATAGTAGTTCCAGAATCAAAAAGTGAAAGAGTTAGCAGGGAGGGATCTTAAGCCTATTCCTTCTCGATCTCGGTTATTCTGCAAGGAAATAACAATCAAATAAATCCCATGGAGACCGATGATGTCTCCTTGTGCGTGATTGCGTCAGAAGGCCATTGGACTCGTATTGCGGATTGGTATCAACCAATCCGCGATGAGGGCAATGTCCTTCGGGCGCTTGAAAACCGTAAAACTAAACCAAACCTTAGGGTTATTTTCTCCCGAGCTCGGTTACCCGGAAGAGAAGTACTTAACAAAACATCACACGGAGATCGATTATATCTTCATGTGCGTATCTGGGTCGGGAGGATGTGAATTTTGCATTGTGAGTTGGTTTCAACAAATCCGCAATAGGAGTGTCGTCTTTCTGGCGCAGAGAAACCTCTTTAGCGAAAGGTATAAGTGGAACAAAAAATCTAGAAAACGGGACTCAGTCCAAAAAGGTTAAAATCCTCTCTCTCTCCTCAACTCCAATTTCAACTACTAAATAAACCCAACCCACTCTTAAAGTCTCTTGGTTGTTCCATTTATTACTGAAAACCCCAGTCACCTCTGGGTGGGTCACCAGGTCCGCTCCACATCGCTACTCTGTCACACCGAGAAAACGTAAACCAACATCGGCACTAACATCGGGTAACGACGTTGGTACAACAGTGTGCAGAAAAAAATTACAGACTATTTTCTTTAGGCTAGACGTATGTAATTTTGAACACTCACTCTGTCATAGTAAAATTAACAAATAAGCCAAGATTCACAAAATGCTTTTTTTGTCACCAAAAACCGTGTTAAAAAAGTTGCTTTTATCGCTTTATATCATCAAAAATTTGGGCTCCCTTGAGTGTCTTTAAGCAAATACTTCTGTTGGTTACCCGGTTTGTAATTCAGTTCACCCAAAGTTTGGCGTTTGGGTTTGGGCTCTCTTTGGGCTCCTTTAAAAATCTCCTTTGGCTCTGCTCGGGCTCTTAAAAAAATTCATTGGGTTCTGGTCGGGTTCCGGCTCTTTTGAAAATTTTCTATGTGCTTTGCTCGGGCGCTTTTGAAATTATTTTTTGGGAAACGTTTGGGGTTTTTTCAAATATGTAAACGTTTCAGGCGCATGTAAAATGCGCACTACGCATACAAAATGCTCAATGCACAAATACAATGCGTACTACAAATATACAATGCGAACTGCGTTTGTATTCTACAGACTGCAATTCTTATACGAACTACTACTGAGTATGTATAATGCGTACTCAATATGTAAATATACACTGCAGGTGAGTATTTTTTCACGGTTTCTGGTCTTTTTAAAATTCTGGCTGGGGCTCCGCTCGGGCTTTTTTCAAATTGTGTCCTGGGCGCTGCTAGAGTTCGGGCTGTTTCCAAAAATTTTCCACGGGCTTTGCTCGGGCTCGTGTGCTATTTCAAAAATCATGATTTCTGTTCAACTAAGGGTGCTTCCTTTCTACTCCTCACCGCTACAACCCAATGGTGTTCTGTTATTCGCAAAAGAACCCGAGTGAGCAAGAGCCAGGAACCCAAACCGCCAGGAAATCGAAATTAAAAGTGAACTACAACTTAATTTGTTTGAGTCCGGAATCGGAGTCGCGACTCCGGAGTCGACTCGCAAGATTTTTGGAATCGGAGTCGCTGACTCCGGCTCCGTGCCAAATAGGAGTCATAACCAACAGTAGTGAAAATTAAATTATTCCTGTGTTTTGGCGTTATTTCCTTTTATCTATTACTGAATTTTACTGTAATGAATATTTATGTGGTTACCATGATTATGATTCTAGAGTGACAACACGCTTTTTGGAATACACTGTATAAAATGGCTTTCACACACCAGTTGATTCCGACTATAACGCATTCACTATATTTTGTCTTTATTAAATTTAGTTAAAGTTTCTACTGTAAAATTTTCTTGAAGGTTTCAACTACATATTCTGTATTCGCACAGTATTGCTATAGTACGGGAGTATTTTATTTGAATTTCAAGATATTTACTAAATCTTATTTTTTTGGGATCTTATGGAAAGATTTGACTTTCCCATCCTCTTATTTCACAAAATTGTGAAACTCGTTTTCTGTACTTTTTTGTGTTTTTGGCTCAAGTTTTGGTTATGTTTTAGTAACTATAAAAGTCACCTATTTACATCTCTAACTAGATTATATAAATGTAATGCTATAATTTTGAGTTTTTACTCATAAATTATATAATTTATACTATTGTTATGACATTTTTACTGCTTAATTATTATGATTTTTTTATGGATTTTAACCATGTTTTTACACTAATTAAGATATTTTATACTTTTGGGCAGCGCTCTGGCTGCTTTTGATGAATTTAACATAATAAATACACTATAAAAATACCGTTTTCAGAATTCACTAAATATTATCAGCGATTCTGTTGAATACAATGATATTGTTATGGTTCTGGTTTAAATCGACCAACTTACTTAAATTTAGTTGGACAAAATTCTCAGAATCCAATCTCTAATCAATTAACTTTAAATTTTAAAGAAAATAAACTTAATTTTTAACATTTGAAATGTTCAATTTCCCATCACTCTATTTTGATACAAAATTTGCTCAGTCAGGGCTTCGCTTGCCCTTTGACTATCAGTATAAAACAAGTCTAAGGATTATCTTTTTTTAAATAAACAAAACCCTATTCAATAATTTCAACAATTCAATCAACAATAAAAATAATTTTTATTTAAACAAATAAACTCTAACAATGAAACATTATTTTCAGGCTAGATCCTAAATTCCCACTCATGGGTCAGAGTTCCTTCTAGAATGAAGTCATAATTTAGAATGAATTTCTAGACTCCAAGCCTTGGGCTTTTATACCCTTGTAGCCTTAGCGTGCCTCGTGCAAAATAACTATTATTATACTTCTGTAATAATAAAGCAATGGAAATTTATAAAAATAAACTAAGCTTAAGCTTACTAATTTCCATAATTAGTAACAAAATAAAACAAAGAAAATAAAGACAAAGGTAAGTCAACCATTGCATAAATTATCTAATAATAATTTATAAAAATAATCATATAGTTGACGTCACATAAAAATACACTACAACTGTAACAATATTTACAAAACTACTAAGGGATTATAAATTAAGA
The DNA here is from genome assembly GCA_002738285.1 of Holacanthella duospinosa. Taxonomy (NCBI): domain Eukaryota; kingdom Metazoa; phylum Arthropoda; class Collembola; order Poduromorpha; family Neanuridae; genus Holacanthella; species Holacanthella duospinosa. Next base: position 720,240 of record NIPM01000063.1, read on the forward strand.
TAAAAATAATCAGCGCTTCTGCTGAGTTATATGGTTTTTGTATATTTTTAAGAATTATTGACTATTATTTAGGAATTTTGAGCAGCGCTTTCGCTGCATCTTCCGGTTTTTATACATATATTATGGAATTTAAAAAGAAATTTTGCACAGCGCTTCCGCTGCACACTACGGTTTTTCGATAGTTTTTTCCAAGCGATAATATTTTTATGAAATTTTGGGCAGCGCTTGCGCTGCATCATGCGGTTTCCATAATTTTTGTTGAACATTTTTATATAATTTAATAATTTTCAGCAGGGCTTCCACCCTATATTTCTATAAATCGATTTTTATAATTAAATTTCTACAATAATTTTTTAATTTTTAGAAAATTTTGCGGAGGACTCCCGCTATAATTTAAGATTTTATCAATCAACCAATAAGTTTATTTACATTAGCCATCGCCCTAACAATGAAATTACGCGCAGAAGTAAATTTAAATAATATAAAATTATGAGTGTTAAAATTACTGAAAATGTTTTAAAATATTTGAAATTGAAAGTGTTAAGTAAAATGTGAAGTTTAGATCAGTCGCAGCTTCTGTGACGTCCCTGATAAGTTGAATTGGATCCATTGGCATTTTTTGAAAGTAATACAGTCGAACGTGAGATGTGCCGGTGCATTTCCAAATAGTATGAAAGAAAGAAAGTTGTTCTCCACAGTATTTGCATTGCTTCTTCTCAAAATTTCCCATGTTATACCATTTTCCATTATTGTAGACAGAATTGGAATTTAGCCGAATTTTTAGGATGCATGTCGCCATCGAAGAGGAAATGTTGTTCAATAGAAATGGTTCGGGGATTTCAGAGAATTTTATTTGATGATAGTTTGGAATAGTGCAGGATTGCTGTGCGAATTTGAAGTCAAGTTTTCTCAAGTGGTTTTCGTACCCAGCGAGTAGAAACTTCAATGCAAATTCAAACTCTTTCGCTAAGCCTCTTTCATATAAACCTTGTATATCTATAGATTTCAGCCTACTTTCCAACTGCAAACACCAACTGTATTTTTCGATTGTATATCTATACGAGGTTTTTTGAAGTTCTGTATACGCATTGAGAGGAAGGTTCGAATCGTTAGCTGACAGAAGTTTTAACCACAAAGAAATAGAAAACTTGAATACATCAAAGCTTACTGGAAGGCAGCCTGTGTCTAAGCGGACAAAGTATCGAGGGGTACTGAAAGGAAGGTTTAGGAGTTTCTTAAAGTATTGCTGTTGCACCCTTTCTATTTCATTTGTGGGCTGTGATCCCCACACTCCTGAGCCGTACAAGGTAGTTGATTTGACAATGGAATTTAAGAGAAATTTCAATGTTTGCAAGTCGAGGATTTTCAGCCCGCCTGGTGTGCGAAATATAATGCCTTGCCCGGGAATGCCTTCCCCAATATCAGATTTAGAGTGGAGGTTGAACGACACATTCGATTGGAAAATTATGCCTAGGTACATATAAAATTTTGTACTCTGTAACTTATCTTCTATTCTCACCCTACCAGAACGCCGTATCACAAGTACTTTTGTTTTAGACAAACTGACGTGGAGACCTTGTAAGTCAAAGAAGTTAACTGTGAGATTCATCTTCTGTTGGAGGAGTTCTCGTCACTGAGCAACGAGAACTAGATCGTCCGCATAAAGAAACAAATACGTATAGATCGCGATTTAAGATTTTATAAATTATATGACTGTAAAAGTCACCAAAATGAAATAAAATACGACTGTATGGCTTAATTCTAGCCATAAACGTTGACAAAATATATATTTAAATTGTATAAAGTCATCCTGTGTTGTGACCTCTAAGGTCACCTAAGGGGTAAGCTTATGACTTAAAAAGCCAACAAAAGCTCTCCGATATGACCAAATGAGCCTACTACCCAAGAATTACTTTGAAAAATAGATGAAAAAGTGATTCATATTTCAACTGTGAAAGTTGACATGAGTCTTAGAAGTGTGAAATTGGCTTAATGATGCTTGTTTGTATTGGGGAGACTTAATAAAATAAAAAATTAGCTTTATAAACTTAATTTATTAAAAAGGTCATATTATTTATGTAGATAATTTCGTTTCATGCGTTAAAATAACTCTCCCATACGAAAACACGTTCAACCGGAGCAGATGAGGCTAGCGAAGTGTTAAATTTAGGAAACAATTCCCTATTGTTAGATTGCTATTCGTTGAACAATCTTTATCTAATGTTGAAAATTTTCATAAATTCCAATTCTTTTAGCTTATTTGACATTTCTTATTTAAAACAAATACCATCCTTGGAAAGAAATGTTACATATAATATAACTGACCTTAGGCAACAATGGACTGTTGAACAATTATAGCCAATACAAAATTTCTCCCACAGTTCAAGTTTTTGTGCAGTATCCACCGAACTTTATAATTTAAATCTGAACTGACATCGAAAACAGCTTCCTGGCATCGTGCAGGGTGAAGTTGGTAAATTGACTTAAGTACTATCTCATACATTTCAAGCTGTTTTTTTTAATTCAGGATTTTAATCCAGTTGGATTAATTGATTAATCCCAATTGGATTAATCTGGAAGTGTGGATTAGAGATTATGGATTAAAATTTATAATCCGTGTTCTCAGCATTAAGGATTATGGATTAATTTCTTGAAGAGAACTTAGCAGGATTACGGATTATTAATCCTTTATCCGAATTAATAATACGTTAATCCTTAATCTGGATTATCCCAGCTCTGCAAATTGGTTTATATCAGGATATATGACAAGTCACATCTGCGCACGAAAGAATTAGCCTAGATGACTTTCGAGAGACTAGAGACGGGTTAATTGAAGCAAGGCAAAAAGAAAAAGAGGACAAACTTTATTTTGAAAATTGTAATAACTTTAGCTAATTAATTATTATTAGTTAAAAAATTTCAGCAGCAGAAAGAAACTATTTCACATTCACCGAGGTCAATAACCTCACAAGTAGAAATTTGGCGCTTAAGTTGTAAATCAAGTATAAGTTAAATATTTTAACAAAGGATTAAAAATTTTTATTCATTACAAGCATATTATGTAGATTTGTGTGAAACTAAAAAACTAGATAATTGGCAAAAATAATTTTTTATGTAATGGGTTCAACTGCTCATCTATGGAAACCGTTAATTTTTTAATTAAAAAATCAACAAATCTGAAAGTGGCATTTTTTTCATTGCCGGTTTCAATTGACACTCTGAATGGAAATAAAACTTTCGCGGAATCACTAACAGACAATGGAATGACAGCTAAAAAAGGAGTTGGACAAAGTGTCTGCAATCAGTCAGGATCTAGAACTCAGAGGAAAAGGAAGAAAATTAATCATACAAAGCCCGCGAAGAAACCAAAAACAGCAAGAAAGAAACCACCAAAAAACATTTTTGAATAATGTCTAACCTTAAGCATAATTCCCCACCAGTGTTTGTGAGAAGTGAGACGGATTTCTTTGTAGAAGCAGAATGGATGTGAGTTTGAATAGTAGTGGAACATTCGACTATCATCCTCCGTAAAGCCTAGGTGATCAGAATGACCCTATATCCTTCCAAGTTAAGGGAACTCTACGTTGATATATATACGATGTAACATTATGAATTCTACCGGAAAAGCTATGGACGATCGTAAAACTAGGTAGGTGGCTCCTGTCAACAACTTCCTAATGAGTTTATTCCAACAGTGTACAGTATATTTGAAAGAGTCACAAATTACAGGAAACTCTTTTTGCTATTATACCAAACTGAGCTCCAAACGAGCTCTACCAAAGTACTGAATACCTTTGTTAAAATTGTAGCGTTTTATAAGCCATAGTGCGGACTTTTAGCAACCCCAATGTTTTGCTCGTATTCAAAGTGAAGATAAAGAGACTTGTATAGGTATGATATTTATACACAGAAACCGAATAAGATTTGAGGTAGATTCAGTAACGGATACCACAGGAACAATTTTTTTATTAAAAAAGGGTTCAGGTCAGGAACAGGTCAGAAACAAAAACATATGAGAAACAGTGCTTAATAGTGATGATAGGAGCAGTAGTCAAGAATAAATCAGGAACAGGAGCAACTCAAGAATGATGAATACAGGAACAAAGGTTTGCCAGGAACAAGAGTTAACCGGAATCGGTTCATGAATTATCCAGTCAATAGATGCATTAAAGTGATAATAAACTTGAATAACAATAAAAACTGTTAATAATAAACAATTACAATTGAGTATGTAATGAATGTAATTCAAAATTAAGAAAGCGAAAATGCGAGCAACCTTCCTCTTTGAATTCTAATTCATTACTGATTTAATTGAAAGAAAAATGGGAGCTTATAAATTGCATAAATAATCTTTATAAAAGAATAAATAAGTTTCACTAGGTTGCAAACTTGTTTCGTTGGTAACGCAAACTGAACACACTTTAACTTGGGTTAAACTTAACTTCAACTTCTAGGAATAAATGTAAATTAACTACAGATAAACTTTGCTTGGAAAAGTTAAAAATACAACTATAAACGTAAAAATAAGAAAAATAATTCCTTTCCGAGATAATACTATTAATTGACATAATTTTTTTAAACTGAACGATCTAAGATAAAAATAAAACTAATACTAACAACTAAAAATTATAAATTAACATAGTTACTAATTAAAAAATAATAATACAAATAATAATAATAATAATAATCGTATATATACGATATATATACGATGTAACATTATGGATTCAATCGGAAAAGCAATGGACGATACTAGGAAGGTGGCTCCTGTCAACAACTTCCATGTGTTTATACCAACAGTGTACAGTAGATTTGAACGAGACATAAATTACAGGAAACACTTCACTCTACGTCTATCGAGCCTATATTGAGTAAGTCTAGCATATGGTGGAGACTATAAGGACGCACAAGGAAGAGCCCAGCTCTATATTAGAGATTCAAATGCTGCAAACATTGATGACAATTTTCACGATTTTTGTCAGCGGAATACTGAAAATGGAGTCACATTTGACATGATTGGAAGACCTTATGCTGACATTTTTGCCCAGACAAGATATCTCACTGCCGGAGTTGATCTACGTGTTACATTTCATTGTTATCCTGACAATTTTTCATCCACTCTGAGAAAGAAACGCCGCAAATATATTACAAATGCAAAGTTGTCGAAGCAAAACTTATTGTAAAGAACCACACAATGGTGTCATCTATCCTGACCTGTCACTTTAAATTATGGAATCAAGGACATCCTGCCTGCTCTCCAATGAGAAAAATCGGTCTCAAGACAAACACTTTACCTATTGGAACAGTTGAAAATGTGAACGAGAATATCATGAATGGACTCCTCTCTGATCAACTCATTATTTGTCTTGTAGAAAGTGAGAGTATGAATGGAGAATAGAAAGTGAGTAGTGTTACGACGAATCCCTTCAATTTTATTATCGAAGAGCTGAGACAGATTTCTGTCACTGCAAATGAAGAGCTATTCCATCGTCTTTATGAATACATCACGAAGGAACGACGAACAATGGAAACATACTTCAATAGGTACAACGGGCTTGGACTATCTGTGTGCAACGAAAAACCAGGAATAACTATTGAAGGATTTATTTCTGTCAAGACATTCTTTGTTTGTAACTTGCGAAGCATCAATGATGCCAACTGTCCACCACGACATGGGAATATAAAAATTACCCTCTACTGTGATAAATCTACTTCTCGTGCACTGAACGTCATCTGTCACCCAGACTATCAATCCACCCTCTACATTGACAGTGGGAAGAACTTTTTTTTCAAGGATTACAAAAGAACTTAAAATGGCTACTTTTGAAGTTTAAAAGTTTCTCACCGCCCTGAACAAACGAAAAGAGCCTACTTCAACGTTTTCCCATGTGATGAATTGAAAAACATGAATATCAGGACATTTACAGCAAATATTATCGTTAACAAACAACCAAGTGGACATCCGGGAAAACACTGACTGGCTATTTATATTGCAAAAAAAACTGAACCCATCACATTCTTCTGTTCGTATAGACCTATACGAACAGAAGAATGTGATGGGTTCAGTTCGGAATTGACTTTTATGCTGATGATATTAAAACTGTTGTAAATAGTTTCAATTGTATAGTAATTTAAAATACTAAACCATTGCAAAGCATTTGGCACAGATGTTTTTGGGCAGTATGCTGCCTATTTCTTATACAATAAGATGAATGGATGCTGTGTATTTTCTACCTATTGTCACTTCCCAATAAATAACAAATTAAATGATAGAAAAGTAAAACGATATGTTTGTTTCAAAAATCCTCTTTTATATGGAAATTGCAATCAATGTTGTAGAAACTTCAAATATAAAAAATCTAAACATAAACTGTGTTGACCAAGTTATTATTGTTGAAAGTCAAAAAGAGTCCAAGAGCGTGTTAAAAAGTTGAGCATTGCCGGATAAGAGTGCTGGGTCATCTTGAACCGTATATTGGATTGTTTCTTGATTCCTTCGACAAACTCTGTTAGGAGCAGCGTAGCACCATCCAACGTTACAGTTCCGTCAGTATTCATTTTAACGCTATTATCCATGTAGAACTGCAACACGCGTTTCTCAGGAATGCAAAAAATGGTCATGTCAAATTCTAAAAGAGCGTACTTTGTTAGCGAATGGTGATTAGATGATTTCGATTCTTCCTGGGTAACAACTTTGACAGAGATTGACCTTTCTTCAATTATCTTCCGTTTTTGAACGAGTCTGCGTAGTATATCTTGATACAATAAATTTTTATATTCTATTGGGAGGTCTTCATCTTGTAGTGCTTCATTTTTCTGTTGTGTAAGTTTATTCACATCTAAAGTATCAGGGTCAATTTTTGTTGATCTTGTTGTTGATGCTGTTGGAGGTAGAGTATGCTAAAGTCTTCCACAAGGATGATTTTGAATTGTCCAACCATTTTAACTGAATAGACTTGCCGCTATTTGTCCCAGAATAGGAATCACGACACGCACTCAAGGGAAGAAATCCATCCTGTTCAAACGATAATGTTTTTTTAGGTTCAGTTTTGCCTCTTGATTAAGTAAACCTTTTCAAATGTTCGCGGTAAGGTTTAAGACGATTCAGAGTCCTAGTAGAAATAGGAACAGCACCAGTATAGACGTTGTGAGCAAACTCGCAAAGACTGCCGATCTCGTCATGGGTAGCGTCCCTTCTGTTGTCCTCGTGTGTGACTTGTGAAACTTTTTAATAAAACTGGAATGCGCTTGAATATTTAATCTTCCTATTCTGAATGCTGGAATCAAACTGAGTATAAATGATGTTCAAACTTGTTTATATCCCTCAGTCGAAACTGGAGTCCAATATGAAGAGACGCTATTCAAATTACTGGTAACAAGGAAGCTTCAGCAGTGCTCAAAAGTTTAAAATAGACTCTTGTACAAAAGCTGCCATATCAAAAGTGAAAAATTTGTTAAAAGAGATTCCTGCATACACCTTGCATCATCCTATACGGAATAAGTTTCCACGTCGTAGACTAAACGTTAGTGGAATGCATGAACAATATGCTATGAACTTGAAAAATATTTAATCGACGTCTCGCTATAAACAACAAGAAACAATATTTGCTTGTTGTCATGGATGTTTTCTCCAAACGAGCTTGGATTGAGACAATTCCAAATAAAACATGACTCTTACTTTGTAACGCGTTGGAACGTATTCTTGAGCGAAGAGGAGGTACACCCAAATGAATATAAACTGACGAAGGTACAGAATTCACAGGATGACATATGACACAATTTCTAAAAGAAAAAGGAATCGAGTTATTCTGGATGACTTCAAGCTTAAAGTGTACAATTAAACGCTTTATTTGAAATTTGTTCAGGAAAATCCAACGATATAGTAGTATGTTGGGTAGTGGATTCGCGTACAAAATGGCGGCCAAAATCTATTTTTGTTCGCCCTAAGACCCTAAGACCCTAAGTTTTTTCACCATTCGCCCTAAGACCCTAAGACCCTAAGTTTTTTCACCATTCACCCTAAGTTGCTTTCACCCTAAGACCCTAAGACCCTAAGTTTTTTCACCATTCACCCTAAGTTTTTACACCATTCACCCTAAGCCACATTCCAGAAACTTGTCTAATCATGTTTAAACCTGTCTGAGCCTATGAACACAAGTATTCTCATCCCTAAGTATTTCCACCGATCATCCTCCTAAGTCAGCAGTGTTGCTAAATTCACACTACACTAGGTATTTCCACCGACACAAGTCAACATTGTTGCTACATTACACGGAGATGTGAACCTAAGTTTGCTGCCTATCTATCTTGAAGACTTAAGGTACTTCCTACAGCACAGTCATCTATGAACCCAGGAACCTATGTATTCTCATTCTGTACAGTTGAATTCGGATACACACCCCCCACTACAAAATTTATTTTCATCAATGAAACATCCAAACTCACCAGCCATTTGACCTAAGTCTGCGATGTTGCCACATCTCGAAGACTTAAGGTACTTCCTACAGCACAGTCATCTATGAACCCAGGAACCTATGTATTCTCATTCTGTACAGTTGAATTCGGTCACACACACCCCCCACTACAAAACTCACCAGCCATTTGACCTAAGTCTGCGATGTTGCCACATCTCGAAGACTTAAGGTACTTCCTACAGCACAGTCATCTATGAACCCAGGAACCTATGTATTCTCATTCTGTACAGTTGAATTCGGTCACACACACCCCCCACTACGAAACTCACCAGCCATTTGACCTAAGTCTGCGATGTTGCCACATCTCGAAGACTTAAGGTACTTCCTACAGCACAGTCATCTATGAACCCAGGAACCTATGTATTCTCATTCTGTACAGTTGAATTCGGTCACACATCCCCCCACTACAAGACCCCAAAATTTATTTTAACCAATGAAACATCCAAACTCTAGTAGCATACGTGGAGCCAAATTATTTCCATCGTCCACGGACCTAAGAACTTTAGTAACACCGCAAGCATTGACCAAAGTCTGTGGCGTTGCCACATTCCAGAAACTTGTCTAATCATGTTTAANTATAAACCCAGGAACCTATGTATTCTCATTCTGTACAGTTGAATTCGGTCACACATCCCCCACTACAAGACCCAAAAATTTATTTTCACCAATGAAACATCCAAACTCTAGTAGCATGCGTGGACTCAAATTATTTCCACCGTTCAC
>NIPM01000064.1:7544-113424 GCA_002738285.1 Holacanthella duospinosa
TTGTGGAGAATGCGAATTCTTAGGTTCATAGGCTATGTGCAGACTTAGCTCAATGGACGGTGAGTTACTTAGGTTCTTAGGTCCGTGGACGGTGGACCTCGCGACAGGTTTTAACATGTTTGAACTTAATACTTAGGGTCTTCCATCCCAACAATGATCCAAGACTTACGGTGTTTATCAATAATAATAAATTTTGAGGTCTTAGGGTGTTAGGGTGTCTGGCTCAGTTATACTGTAACCTGTGGAGGGACAACTTAGGGTCTTAGGATCAAAGGCGCTTAGGCTGAAAGGCTCTTAGGGTGAAAGGGTCTTAGGGTCAAAGGCTCTTGTGGTGAAAGGGTCTTAGGGTCTTAGGGTCAAAGGCTCTTACGGTGAAAGGCTCTTAGGGTCAAAGGGTCTTAGGGCGAACAAAAATAGATTTTGGCCGCCATTTTGTATGCAAAATCACCCTCGAACACTCTACTATGGCAACCGCTATGAACGTGAAACTCTGAGAGGACGTCTTACAAATTTGTTGTGGGATAACTAGTCACCATAAACGTCCGAATTCAACGTTGTTACTCTTGAGGAAAATTCCGTTCTCATCAAGTGTGAATTCTGAGAGATTCCGGGGTTTTTTTCGAAGCGTGGGACCGTCTGGTGTTGGGGAATTGAGATAGTCAAGGATTTTCTTAAGTTTTGGGTCTTGTGACTGAAGTTCCTTGATGTTTACACCAGAGAGGGAGCATAGCCGATGGATGTTGGCAACCTGTAGGGAGAACAGGTGTTCTTCGAGGGCGAGACGGTCGTGAAATTCCGAAACGGGATCAACGGAATTTCGGGAGAGGACATCAACATCCGTGTGGGACTTTCCGGAACGGTATTCGATGGTAAAATCGTATGGCTGTAGGCTTAAGGCCCATCTAGCCAAACGACCGTTCGGGTCTTTGAGGTTGATAAGGTCACACAGGGAGTGATGGTCGGTGACAACGGTAAAGGGGCGACCGTAAAGGTAAGGGCGGAATCGGTTAATGGCGAAAATTACAGCTGCGCACTCTAACTCGGATACTCCATAGTTGACTTCGTATTTTCCCAAGGTACGGGAAGCTAAAGCGACAACGCGAACAGTGCCTTCCTGGTTTTGGGAGATGGTAGCTCCCAACCCTAACTTGGAGGCATCGGTATGGAGTATGGTGGGAGAATGATCGTCGAAGTAAGCCAAAACGGGGGCTTGGGTAAGTTTCTCCTTGAGGGTTTGAAAAGCTTCCTCGGCCTCGTCCGACCATAGAAACTCTACAATGGGTGAGAAAGATGCGTACACGTGGCTGGTAATAGTTGTAAAAATTTGAGGGTCAAACTGCACGTTGGAGAATTTAAAGAAAAAATTGAATTTTAATGCCAAACGTTTCGACTTGTTGTCTTGTTCAGTGGCTAAGATAATTAAAAATTAAAATCTGAAAATTGAAAATTGGAAATTAATAATTGAGTAGTGGAAGTTAAGAAAATGAGATTTGACAATTGTAGGAAAGTTTGTTTGACTTTTTCAAATTTTAAAATCCTGTTGTTACGCCAATTTCATTGTTACCAATATTGGAATTTCATAGAAACTCTACACCCTTTTTGGAGAATTGGTGAAGGGGGTGTGCAATTTTGGCAAAGTTCTTAATGAACCCACGATAATAGGAGCAGAGGGCAACAAAGGATTGGACGTATCAAACTGACTTAGGGGTAGGGAAGTCGTCTACCGCGTTAATTTTTGAGGGGTTAACTCGCACACCATCCGCTGCAATAATGTGCCCAAGGAACTTCAACTCTGCAGCAGCGAAGTCACACTTGTGTGGTTTTAGGGTTAAGTTGGCTTTGCGGAGGGCTGCGAAAACAAGTTCGAGACGTACAAAGTGGGAGGGAAAATCCGGAAAATAAACAACAATATCGTCAAGGTACACCAGACACGTTGACCATTTCAGTTTGCCCAGGACTGAGTCAATGAGTCTTTGAAAAGTCGCGGGGGCATTACAAAGACCAAAGGGCATGACATTAAATTGATAATGTCCGTCGAGGGTGGTAAACGCCGTTTTTTCCTGGTCGGTGGGATTTACCTCTACCTGGTAATAGGCCTGGTCACAATCCATAGAGGAGAAATTTTTAGCTCCACTGAGGCGGTCGAGGGCGTCATCCATTCAGGGAAGCGGGTAACTGTCGGTACGAGTAACTGTGTTCAAGCGTCGGTAGTCTACGCAGAACCTCCAGCTACCGTCCGGCTTTTTAACAAGGACGACTGGAGCACCCCAGGGAGAATTGAAAGGGGTTATTACATCGGCTGCTAACATTTTTTCGCAGCATTTGGCAATTTCCGCTCGTTCTGCGAAAGCTGAGCGGTAGGGACGTTGTCGGATGGGAGGGGCATCGCCGGTGTCTATGAAATGTTGGGTAACGGGGGTACGGCCAATTTGTTAGGGGGATAGGGAAAAAATATCCTGATATTCGAGGAGAAGTTTTTGAAGTTGGGTTTGTTCAGAGGGAGAAAGGTTCGGATCAATTTTAATTTCGGGGAGAAAGTCGGAATTAGGGAGTACAGACTCGGGATCGGTGGAAAGAGATGAAATTTGCGGAAATGGGGATTTGACGGATTCCAAATCATCCATACTGCACTCAATCATCGAGTCAGTAGAAGCCTCAGACGTACCCAGGAGGTATTGACGGGGAAGTTTGATGGTTTGGTGTGTCAAGTTTGTCACAAATGTGTATCCCTGTCCTTTTGAGACTGAAACCACACATTTGCCAAGCACAAGGTGACGGGAATGTGCGACTTGACTACGTGGGGTGATGAGAATATCACCGGGGAATAGAGAGGAAATCTCAAATTTTACTCTCCTGAAGGTGTGAGGGCTGACGAGGATAGGTTTTTGGACTCTTACAGTAGATACTAAGTTTGTATCGATGGAATCGTCATCGGGGACAGTCGTGAGATCGGAGGATAAGTCTGAATCAAACTGAATGATTGGTTCCATGGAAATATCAATTTCGGGTATGGGTAACTCAATTGCGGGATTGGGTAAAAGGATAAATTCCGGGGTTATATCTTTTGCAACTTGGACTGTTGCTAGTGTTTGGTAGGGTGAACGAATTGGGTTGCTAGGTCCGATAATTTGAATTGGAAATTTGGGGTTTGTTAAGGAGCCTTGGGCGATGGCTTCGTTTTGGCAATCGAGAATTATGTGGTTGGATTGGAAAAAGTCCATACCCAGCACAATCTGGTTGCTTAATCCGGGGATAATGAAAAAGCATTCGGTAAATGATTTTTCTCCTATACGGAAAGTGAGTTGGGAGACTTCACTAATAGTGAAGACATTGGACTTATGGATGGATAAATGAAAAGTAAAGGGAGCTACAGTGCGTTTGGAAGCTGCAGCCTCGGGGAGTAAACGTAAAAAGTCTTCTCTTACGGCGGAGATGGAAACGCCAGTCTATGAGTGCATTGAAACTAAAGTTTCCAATGTGTACGGGGTAACGGAAAACAACGGATGGAGGTTGGTGGCTGAGTGGGGTTGCGTCAGTCCACACGGTTGCTCCGTATTCGGAATCAGAGTAGTCAGGGAATTGCAACTTCGGGCCGATGACATGCTGGAAGGTTGCAATTACATTGGGTGTTGTCGTAATCGGTGGGTCTGTCGTATAGGGATTCTCTGGTACTATAGACTTGGCCTTAGTCTCATAGTCAGAGAAATCCAAACTCATTAATGGTACAGGTGGAGGAAGGTTTTTTCGATTATGGGGTCTGAACAAACCATATCGGAATGGTTTGGATGGTTCTCCGGCTCGAACCGGTAGGATCCCGGGGTATCCGACGCTTCGAGTTGCTCGGATACGGGAAACGGATGTTGCAACCTCAAACGGAAAAATCGGTTGCTTGCAAGTCTTGGACGTAAATTTCGGAAAAATTGAGAATAGGGGTGGAATAGTTTTATTTAGGAAGGATTTGGATGGCAAAGGGAGGTGCGGGAAAGTGACACAAAAGGAGGGTATGGGTACAGTAGTTTGGAAGATTTCGGGGCTTGTTGGTTTGGAATTATTGGGATTGAGTGTGTGAGGGTTATTGGGGGATTTTGGTAGGGTGGAAAGCTGGCAAGCCTGGCCCTCCTGTTGCGTCAGGCTTGTCAGTTTTCCGACGGTTTATGGGTATTTGGGTTTGAGAGGTATATGGGTAAGTTTGGAATTGGTTGTTATTGTGGTGGGTAAGGTGGGTAATGGTAAGGGTTTTGTGGGTAGGGTTGATATGGGTTGTATTGGGGCATGGGTTGATAGTATGATTGTGGTGGGAAAAGGGGGATAGGGTGTCTCATTCTTGGCTGTTGGTTATTTGGTCGTGATTGAGGAGGTGGTACCTTGAAAGTCTCTTCCTTGAGCTCTCCAAATCCCTTAATGGATTTGTTTGGGTCAGCTAGGAGGGTTTTGTAACTGGGCCAGTTGGATGTGAACCAGGTTTTTGCATTACCGTCCAACAACCGGTCAAAGTTGTTGACGATAACTTTTTCGTCGTAACCCAGGGATCCTAGATTGGTATTGAGGCGTTCGAAGTATTCCTCAGGATCTCCAGAACCATCGTATCTCCTAAGGTATTGGAGAGTACTGTTTACATTAAGGTCGGGGCGTCTGGGTTGAGGGGTAGGAATAGGTAGAAAATTGGTCGGGGAAAGTGAACTATTTCGAGGAAGATTGGGAGGTAAATTTCTACGGTCTCTGGTTTGGGAATTAGGAAGGGGACGGTTAGGAGTAGAGTGTATGTTGGGTGCCGTGATGCGAGAGTTGGGTTCGGGGAAATCAATTAGGGATCGTTCGTGGGGAGGGGATGAAGTAGTAGATTGAGGAGGCGGGGTGGTTTGGGTTGAGAAATAGGGCGAAAAGATGATTGAGCCGCTCTTCCCCGCATCCACATATCGGCCAGTGCGGGGTTTCTCCATTGGAGAACGTGAGGTGTGTAGTTTTGTGAATCTCTTGGAGGTACCGAAAACTCCCTCTGTTCCCTACTTATAGGGATAGAGGGTTCCGTAATTCCTCTCATTGAGCGGGGTAAGTATGGTGCACCCACTTGGTCACGTTCCTCATCGTGCGAGGAGACAGGGTCAACAGGGCTTGTTGCGCGGGAGATAGGGGTACGGTGAGCCATTAGGGATGTTGATTATTTTGTTCGAAAAATTGGGTATTGTAAAGATTAACTTGAAAATTTTTTGTAAAAGTGTGGAAAAATTGGAAAGGGATTGGATAAAAAATGTAACTTAGGTAATTTTTAGATTGGGAAACATGGTGGGGGATAAATAAAAATTATTGTGGAATTATTTGTGGAAGTTTGGGGAAAATTTGGGAAAATTTAGGACTTAATTGAATAATCGGGGAGATAATTCTGTAGGAATATGGAATTATTTTAGAGTAATGACGGTAATTTCGGGTGGTTTAAGAATAATTTCTGAAGTTTACGAATAATTTAAGAGATTTGGGAATAAGTGTTGAAGATTTTGTGAATTTAGAGAATTATTGTGATTATTTAAGGGTAAAGGGATATTAATAGCAGCTTTAGGGTATCAGGGATAGTATGAAATAAAATTTGGATATGTGTGAGATTAATGGGAGGGATGCCCAGGTATGATGGGTACGGGGTGGTGACAATTAAGAAGTTTTTGGTGTGGGAAAAAAAGAATAGAAGGGCTAATTGATGCTGAAAATTGGGAAGGCTTGGGTTGTTTTTTCTAACAAAACAATTGTTATAACTCCGAATTCGTTCACCCACCCGAATTCGGATTAATATGAATGAAAAGGGTAACTGAAATAAGGCAGGGAATGACAGTTAACAATAATTAACCTTAATAATAAACAACAAAAAACAAATTCCTATAGTTTTTATTTCACTAAATGTGTGGTTGTGAAGTTAGAACCAACTTCCCAACCAAGAAAGTAAACGATCGTGAATTGAAAAAAAAAATGAAAAAATCGGACATGACCCGTAGACTAATCGCCAAAAATTGTAGGCTCGTAAGGCCTAGTGCTAGGCACTCTTAAATCCCGGGACTGAAGTCCCTTTACAACAAACGCGCGCAAAAACAAAATATTTGAAAAATAATAAAACAAACCTCGCAGTCTCCTGACTCCGTTGTTTGGAGAACCTCGCTTTGTTGTGAGAGTAGCTGTCGTGTCGTTCTCTCGTGCGGCGGTAGAATACGAATTTCATGATTCGGAATCGACGACAGAAGAACCAGAAGAAGAAAAAATGAAAACTAAAAAAAAACTAAGGAGAAAAGAAACGGGGAAAAAAATATTCAAAACTCGCCGTCTTCTGTAAGACGGCGGAAGTCTAACGGGGGAATTGGGGATAAATTAGGGGTTATTAATTACTTTGGAAATGAAAATGGTATTTTGGGGATGGTTGGGTAGGGTTCGGGGAAATGACGGGGTTTGGGTTGGGAATTCGATGGTTTTGGGAGTAAATGGGACAATTGGGATTGTTTAAATTAAGGAAAAATAAGGGGATTGGAGGGACTGAGAGGTCATGGTGTCACCTTACCAAATAAACCAGGGTCCGGAGATCCTCTTGACCCCAAAAATCAGGATTGTCGGAGTCCGAAAACAATCTAAAAAATCACAAAAGAAAAGAACTAGTTCTTGTTGAGAAGTGAAGGGAAACCAGCCGTGGAGAGACTGTCTTCCCATTCTCTTTTTCTCAAGATGGATGGAGCGTCGGTTTGGGAGAAATTCTCCCACACCGACGAGCCATCCACCTTGAGGGATTGTTTAATTTTTTAAAGGAAGTGGGAAACCACTTACCTATCTAACAAGATCTAATACCAAACAGTGTATGGAAGATAAGTTCGCCTGTCCTTTTGCTATACTTAACCAGCCTTTTTCAACAATATTTTGATTCAAGGAAAGTCCCCGTTAAATGGTGCAATGCATTAATCTGTCCGATACTAAAAAAGGGTTCAAAAAAAGTCCCCGGGAATTATCGTTCTATCTCTCTACTGAGCAACACACTCAAACTTTTTACTAAAATTGTAAATGCTAGGTTGGTGGAGTGGATAGCTAAACACAACATTGTAGTCGACTTTCAGGCAGGTTTCCGGAAGGGAAGATCTTGCGTTGACCACGTTTTCACTCTTGTCTATGGCACAGATCCAACTCCTCAAAGAAAAGGAATTATATGCTTGCTTCGTTGATCTTGTTCAAGCATTTGATACTCCAAACCACAACCTCTTATAGAATTTTCTTAGAAACATAGGGTTGTCCACTAAATTCATCCGTGTATTCAAATACGAAAATGCAGGTGCGAAGATTTACACTTCTTACGGTTTAACGGAGAGAATAAAAATCATGAAAGGACTCCTTCAAACAGAATCTGCAAGTCCAACTCTCTTTAACCTTTTTATAGAGAAATTGGTGAATATATTTGATAGATGTCTCCTTGCCGGCTTTCGACTCCATTCGTGATCTGTACATTTGCTTATTTATGCGGACGATCTAGTCCTCGTTGCTCAGTCACGAGAACTCCTCCAACAGAAGATGAATCTCACTGGTAACTTCTTCCACTTACGAGGCCTCCAGGTCAATTTTTTTTAAACAAAAGTACTTGTGATACGGCCTTCTGGAAGAGTGAGAAAAGAAGATAAGTTCTCCTGGAGAGGCATCCCAGTACAAAATCCTATATGTACCTTGGCATAATTTTTCAATCGAATGGGTCGTTCAACCTCCACTCTAAATAGGCTATTGGGAAAGGTATTGCCGCGCAAGGCACTGTATTTCGCACACTAGACAGGATGAAAACCCTCGACATGCAAACCTCAAAATTTCTTAAATTCCATTGTCAAATAAACTATCTTGTACGGCTCAGGGGTGTGGGGATCACAACCCACAAATGAAATAGAAAGGGTTCAACAGCAATACTTTCAGAGACTCCTTCATCTTCCTTTCTGTACCCCCGATATTTTGTTCGTTTAGAGACAGACTGCCTTCCATTAAGCTTTGATGCATTCAGGTTTACTATCTCTCTATGGTTAAAACTCCTGTCAGCTGACGACTCGAGTCTTCCTCTAAAGGCGTATAAAGAACTTCAAAAAATCTCTTATAAACATTCGATGGAAAAATACATTTGGTGTCTGCAGTTGGAAAGTAGGCTGAAATCTATAGATATGTAAGGTTTATATGAAAAGGGCTTCGCAAAAGAGGTAAAATTTGTCCAGAAATTTCTACTCGGTGGGTACGAAGACCACTTGAGAGAACTTGACTTCAAGCTCGCACAGCAATCCTCCACTATTCCACACTATCATCAAATAAAGTTCTCTGACATTCCCGAACCATTTCTATTGAGCAAAATTTCCTCTTCAATGGCGACATGCATCCTACAAATTCTGCTAAATACCAACTCTGTCTACAATAAAGGAAAATTGTTTAACATGGGACATTTTGAAGGGAAGCAATGCAAATACTGTGGAGAACAACTTTCTTTTTTTCATGCTATTTGGGAATGCACCGGCACATCTCACATTCGACTGAATTACTTTCAAGGAATGCCAATGGATCCACTTCAACTTATCAAGGATGTCACTGAAGCTTCTACTGATCCAAACTTCATATTTTATTTATCACTTTTAATTTCAAATAGTTTAAAACTTTTTCAGTAATTTTAACTCACAATTTTATTTCATTATAATTTACTTATGCGCGTAATTTCATTGATAGGGCGATGGCCAACGTCAAATAAACTTGATTGATTGATATATTTCACGTACGCATGCGCAGACGGAGTTTAAATTATTCAACTTAACCCTGGTGAAGTTAATCCGTGGTTACCAATTTTAAAAATTTGTTGAATAAACAAAGTGACTTGATTTTTAGGATCTATTCATAAACTATGGGAATAGAATTCTTTGCTAACTCACATCAATTTTTAATACAGACAGCCGGCCCCTGGAGACAGTTTGTTCGATAGCTGCGCTTTATAGGGTCTGCTCATTTTGGTGTTTGGCATGGAAGTTTTTTGAAAGAAGTTTTGGGAGCGGTGTGTGTTGAAGATTTTTATTCAAGTTTTTATGGCTAAACTTAATAATATTTGAAAAATTATGACTCCTAACTTGTTTCTTTATTTTATGACATGTCATGACCATTGTAGTAGTTTGATTCGAAATGTAGCGCGCAGACTTCATGATTTTTGTGATTTGTGAGATAAAAAGTAGAGTAGAGTAGCAGGTGTATTTCTACACTGGAAGATGGGTCTCCTTATTTCACACGAGTTTTTAACTCATACATGTCATTGTCTCTGGGGATGAAAGTCTCGCTTAGCTACTGTGAGTACGTGCCTCCTCACATCTAACCACCAGGTGATGCAGAATCCTTCCCACAGATTCATGTCACTTTTTACAAATAAACGAAGAGTATCGACTTACAACTGTTTCAGCTTATCATTTGTGCGAAATCCATGAATGGATGTGGGTGGATTTGCACGAGAATTGAAACAATTTTTCATGATGGAGGTCTTCCCTATACTTTCCACTGGGCATGTGTGTATACTAAGATTCTGAGACTGTGATCAAGTAAATTGCTAAAAATATTGATCTAAGAACTTAAAAACTGGTAAATATAATGTGCCACGATAAAGAAGCAAGCTAGTGGTTATAATGTTTCAAAAATTATTTAGTAAAAATTAGTGAAAAATTTAGTAAAAATTAGTAAAAGAGATGACAAATCAGACAGACATACATCTTGACAGCGAAATAAACATCTTCGAAGTCAGGATTGCAATGAAAAGATTAAAAAGTAAAAAAGCCCCGGGACCAGACAGTATCCCAAATGAAATTTGGAAACTTTTTTCTACAAAAGCTATCGAAAGACTCACCCAAGAATTCAATATAGTCTACTCTAAAGGAATAACACTAAAAGACTGCAGCGAGGCCCTCATCCTACCTATCTATAAAGGTGGGGACAAAAATGAACCTAATTAATTATCGACCAATCTCGCACTTCAATACTATCCTAAAACTCTTCACCACGATACTAAAAGAAAGACTCCTACGATAGATGAAAAGAAACAACAAAGTTTCGGAATACCAAGCCGGATTCCAAAAAGGTAGAAGCACACTGGATCACATCTTTGTACTAACGGCCATGATCCAAGTCCAACTTCTCAAGTCACAAAAACTATATGCATGTTTCGTAGACTTAGCCAAAGCATTTGACACACCAAACCATGCACTATTCTGGTCAACCCTCTACGAGGCCGGCGTCTCAACTAAATTCATAAACATCTTCAAAAGTATCTACTCACAAGCTACGGCGAGTGTAAAAGCAGGAGTGGGACGACCCAAAAATTTTAGAATAGAAAGAGGTTTATTACGAGGTGAAGTTGTCAGTCCATCTCTGTTCAACCTCTTCATTGAAGAGCTAAACACTAAATATAGCACGTGTCTATTAGAAGGGATCTGCATAAATGGACGTAAAGTACACTGCCTTTTATGTGCCGACGATTTAGTAATTGTGGCATCATCGCAAGAACTACTACAAGAGAAAATCAACATAGCATCTAAATTCTTTAAATCAAAACACCTCCAAATTAATATGAAGAAAACAAAAGTGGTCATTTTTAGAAAAAGAGGACGGATAAAACACGAATAAATTTACATGGAACGGTAACCCGGTTGAAATAACAAGTCACTACAAATACTTAGGAATTACTTTCTGCTCGTCGGGCCTAGCAAACCTATCTGCCCAAGAAGCAACAACAAGAGGGATGTCAGCTACCGCCACAACACTACACACTCTAAAACAAGCCAAAGTCTTCTCCCTAAATTCAACAAAAAAACGTCCTATCATCAATCATTAACTCAACAACGTATGCAGCAGGAATTTGGGGTCTTCCACACGCCGAGAAAATTGAAAAAGTCCAGCAGCAATTCTTAAAGCGAACACTACACCTACCATGGTCTATTCCAAGATACATCCTACGACTTGAGACTGGGGCGTCCCATATTTCAGCCGAAATATCCAAACTAGCGATTGGTTTCTGGATTAGGATACTCAAAAGCAAGAAGAACACTTTTCTCCGAGATGCTTATACTGAACTTAGAAAAAAATCTGATTATTTATAAAATAAATACAACTGGTGCTCTCAAATGGAAAAACTTTTCTGAACTGTTAATCTCGACCACTTACGGATAGCAGAGGATGCGGATTTAACTCAACAATGGAGAAAAGAAACAATTCGAATCAAAGATAAATTATACCAAGAGGACTACGGAAAAACGGAAAAGTCAAGTAGAATTCCAGGTTTCCTCAATACTAAAACAACATGTGGAGCAGAACCGTACCTCAATCAAAATAATTTTAACTATACAGTCAGAAATATAGCAAACATCAGACTCGGACTCAACACTATCAGATCAGAAGGAGGCAGAAGAATCGACCTTGGAATGTGGGAAAGAAAAATATGCAATTTCTGCGGAAACGAGAGCTCCCTAGACCACCTCCTATTCCAATGCCAAATCACTGAAAAACTAGGACATCCTGCATTCTTCCCTAAACACGGAGAAACCCTTCTAGAATTTTTTTTTAATTTCTTGCATGCACCAAATTACTACCAAATCAATACAAAGATTTACACATATTCTTACTTAATATATCCAAACTTTTTCAAAATAGCCATTGATTGGGCTCTGCCATATCAACTAATAATTAAATTAAAATTAAAAAATAAAAATTTGTTAAATATTTAGTAAAAAATTTCAACACACAACGGTCCCAAAACTTTTTCCAAAAAACTCCCATACAAAACACCAAAATGAACAGAACCTATAAAGCGCAGCTTTCAAACTAACGGTCTCCATGGGCCCTGAGGGAACTTGAGTTCCCTCCTCGTCGTCCTCATCACCCCGTTCCTGTGTTGCTGTTTCCCTCATCTCAAGAAACAACAACAACACAGTTGTAAGTCGATACTCTTCGTTTATTTGTAAAAGGTGACATGAATCTGTGGGAAGGATTCTGCATCACCTGGTGGTTAGATGTGAGGAGGCACGTACTCTCACAGTAGCTAAGCGAGACTTTCATCCCCAGAGACAATGACAAGTATGAGTTAAAAACTCGTGTGAAAGAAGGAGACCCATCTTCCAGTGTAGAAATACACCTGCTACTTTACTCTACTTTTTATCTCACAAATCACAAAAATCATGAAGTCTGCGCGCTACATTTCGAATCAAACTACTACAATGGTCATGACATGTCATAAAATAAAGAAACAAGTTAGGAGTCATAATTTTTACAATATTATTAAGTTTAGCCATAAAAACTTGAATAAAAATCTTCAACACACACCGCTCCCAAAACTTTTTCCAAAAAACTCCCATACGAAACACCAAAATGAACAGAACCTATAAAGCGCAGCTTTCAAACTAACGGTCTCCATGGGCCCTGAGGGTACTTGAGTTCCCTCCTCGTCGTCCTCATCACCCCGTTCCTGTGTTGCTGTTTCCCTCATCTCAAGAAACAACAACACCACAAACAGAAACCCATCATCTCGTCTCACCTTTCATTAAAAAGTTAAAGTAAAACCAGCCTCCCTAGGTTAAAATATTATTATTATTATTTCTATATGTAGACTTGTGCAATCAATTTGACGGTCACCGTACCACTTTGCTGGTTCACCTATACCCCATTGTTCGAATTGGGAGAAATTTTTAAGTCACATTGGTAATTATATTAGGATAATTAATGTTTGTTCGGAAAAGCAAGTCACTTTGTTTATTCAACAAATTCTTAAAATTGATAACCCACGGATTAACTCCACCACGGTTAAATTGAATAATTTAAAATCCGTCTGCGCATGCGTACACAAATAATTATGTTAAATTAAAACTAAGATATTGCATTAGCCACCATTATTGTGACTTTCACTAACAATGTTACTGAATTATTATATTCAGTTTCGCTCTTAAATTATACTGATAATTGCTTCCAATAATTTTATTACAACGCTCGAACTAACAAAAATTAAATGTTTAAGTACGTAACAATTGTTTTTTACTATCTTAATCGATCGCGGATTAATTTCGCCTCGGCATATAATTTTTTGAAAATTTCAATAATATTGTTAAATTGAAATCGTATGTAACTCCTAGCTTGCGTATCTACATGTGGTTACAAAGAACACTAAATTTAGTCGCGGATTAGTTGTACCAGGGAATATTTATTTTGAAAATTGCATTCAAAATAACTTTATATCAATTACCCTAAAACCTCGTGGAAAAGCCGCCCTCGCACATTAGCCGCACCCGCGTATAAGTCGCACTTTTTGATGGGTGTTTTCATTTAGCAGAAAGGCCGCACTAGTTTTTGTACCAAAGCATCATAGTTATTGTGGAAAGTATTCTGTATCGCCCGGTGGTTAGATGTGAGGAGACTCGTACTCTAACAGTAGCCAAGCGAGGCTTTAATCCCCAGAGACAATGACAAGTATGAGTAAAAACTCTCCTGTGAGATAAGGAGACCCATGGTCCAGTGTAGAAATACACAGGCTACTCTACTTTTTGTCTCACATTATGATAGTTGGAATGCAAAAATTAAATTTATCAATTGTACTAGAAGTCTGTTGGCATTGATGCCGATAGTACTTATAAAGAGAATTTTTTTTTCATAAAATTTTTTATCAATGTTGGAGTAATTCAGAGTGCTTATGTTAATAGAGCTTTCATTTCTAGTTAAATCTAAATTACAGTGGAGTCCGTGTAAAGGGTTTCAGAAAATCAAATTATATAACCAGTTTATGTTAACTGTGTTTGGCTAAATCCAAAATATTTGACATTAAAAGTTATGGGACAGAACACGGCGAAATGGATCCTCCTTGAATTGTTTCACCATCTTAGCACACATCTTTCAGTGCAATTGTACTTAGTAAAAGTACTCAGGTTGGTTTCTGAAGTTAGACACATAAGTAACGTCCCTATCAAGCTGTTCAGATCCACAGATATTTTTACCAATTAAATTAATATTGACATAAGGCCTAATAATTTGGAACGATTTTTTCCTAAAACAATATATTAACTAAATGTGCCAAAAGTCGTCTATATTTCTTTTTTAGATATGAGAAGAACTATTATGAGTTATTCTATAGTAAAATTTGCTTATTTGCTGAAATTTTCAAATTTTAACAACGTAGCTGAGAGAAGCTGGTTGAAATATCAGATAGGCCGCTCTCGTGGACAAGTCGCATCCAACATGTTGGTGCTTAATTTCAACGTGTAAGCCACGGCCTCTCTGTGACGTTTTAGGGTACTCAGTATGCAAACAAATATTTGATTCCAGGAAAATACCAAATTTAGTCACGAATTAATTTTGCCCTGGCAATTTAGTTTCTTCGAGAATCTGAAATAAAATTACTTAAATAGACATAACTTACACGACGTTTAAAGACATACACGGTTCCAGGAAAATACCAAATTTAGTCGCGTATTAATTTGACTCTGGTAATTTATTTTTTCAAAAATCTCAAATTAAATTTTATAAATAGACACATGTCACTTACACAATGCTTAACACATATTTGTTTCCATGAAAAGATCAAATTTAGTGGCGAATTAATTTGATCATAGTAATTTATTTTTTCAAAAATCTCAAATAAAATTTTCTAAATAGATACGTGTTACTTAGACAATGTTTAAACATTTGGTTAGAGGAAAATACAAAATTTAGTCTCGGATTGATATGGCTCGGTTATTATTTCTTTCGAAAACCTCAAATAAAATTGTATAAATAGACACATAATGTCACTTACACAATGTTTAAACAATTTTATTTGATATTTTTGAAAGAAACAGTCTTCTTGGCCAAATCAATTCGAGAATAATTTGTTATGTTTTCTGGAATCGTATGTGTGTTTCAACAATTTGTAAGTGACATGTATCTTTTTATGCAATTTTATTTGCGATTTTCGAAATCAATTAATTACCGGACCAAATTAATCCGCGATTAAATATGGTATTTTCCTGGAACTAAACATGTGTAAACATTGTGTAAGTGATATGTCTATTTATGATATTTTATTTGAAATATTCGAAAAAATAAATTACCGGGGCCAAACTAATCCGTGGCTAAATTTGGTATTTTCCTAGAACCAAATATGTGCTTGTAACACTGTAATTGATATGAGGTTATTTTGAACAAATTTTATTGAAACCAGAGTTTGAAAAAATCGAATTTCTATATAAAAATAAAAATAAATCAATTTCATTTAAAACCGATTTTTTGTATTTTTATAATTCAATTAAGTGAAATCAAATAATATAAAAAGACTAACACCACATTAGGGAAAAAAAAATTTTTTTTTAACTTTGCAGATCGTCTATTTTTAAGAAAAACTTTTTTCGAATTCGAATTGAAGTGTTATAGTGCTTTATTTCACCTAAAACGAAACTCAGATTCACCTACAGAAAAATAGCGCGGTTTTCGTGCAGTTTATATAATTTAGTAGTGTTTCTAGGACAATTTAGTCATTATGGCTAGTAAACAAAGTGACTTGCTTTTCCGAACCGACATTAGGGTAATTATATTATCTCTGGGGAGAAATTCAAATTTTTAAGTTCTCATTTCCAAAAGTTATTATTAGTGCTACGCAAAAATAATACGATTTGGTTATTGTTTCAAGATTTTAAGAATGATTTAATTTTTATTTTATTCTTTAAAAAATTAGCTGAGCTTACGGTAAAAGCCCCGCACTGTTTTCAGGAAAAGCTTATATGGTAAAAGCCCCGCAAGAGAACTAACTTGACCTAGGTCCGGGTTCCTTATTTAAAGGAAAATTTTTATATATTTTTCCATTAGTTTAGTAGAAATAAGTAATAAAGTATTTGTACAACGTGATCTTAAAACCTAACAAAAAGGTTCCTTTGACCTTATCATATATTCTAAACCTTTTATAAGATAAGGCACTTAGACCTTCATCATCTATTTATGGTTTTAAAGGAAAATGAACCATTAACCAAAACTTAATATTGAGGCAATTCCATTCGACTTTGTTAAGTTGTTAAATTTTTATATGTTATTTTTTAAAATTTTGCTTAAACTACAGCTGATTGGGTGCTGAAATATAATTTTGACTTTATGATGACAAAACTTGACCTTACCTCATTACTGTTGACTATAGATGTTGATAGTTGACAAATCAATTAATTGAAACAAATGAAACTAGCTCGATGATTGAGAAATGAAGAGAAGAAATAAGAAAAGAAAATTAGAAGGAAAAAAGATGCCAAGCGTGTTAAAGTTTATCCAAAAAAAGTAAACAAGACAATCAGAAGGGTCTTTTCATACCTCACTAGGGATATCAAATAACACTTTTTTAACTTAACAACTTTAAACAAATTCAGGAATACCCTCATTATATTTTACAAGGTAAGGCACTTAGACATAATAGATTTATTTTTATTTTTTATTAGTAGCAAAGATTTTATATTACTTTTCATTTTCTAATTGCAATAGGTAACAATTAGTACACCTGAAAAGGTTTTAAAGTGAAAGTTTCAATGCTCTAAAAGGTCCTAACTATTCAAACATGATGAAATTTTATTATATAACACTTAATTTGTGTAGGTTAATACTTAAGTTAGGAAAAATTTAAAACAAAGTCAGGGTATTTTTTTAACCGAACATAGTGACAAATTGAAAGTTGTTGAAAGAAAGTTGAGTAAAAATAGTAAAATGATAACTCGCTTGACAATTAACGGAAAAAACTTGTTACTCCTTGACAATGGCTGCAGTGACTCCAGTCTGTTTATAAATTATATAAATTTATAAATTTACTCTTATAAATTTCCGAAGCGCTGTCGAATCCGTTGTCAGTAAGAAATGCAAAAAAGAGAATAGGCTATGGTCCACTACAATCAAATTAGAATTTTGAGCGAAGAGTTCAACGCAATATTTTCCGTCCCATTTCCCAGACCCATTCACCATAGTTTCCTAACTCTCAAGGTCAATGAAATTCTCTTCAGCTTCTTCAGAAAGGACTAAGCAGTCCACGATAGATTCAAACAATTTCTTGGGCTTCAGAATGGAATGATTCGAAGGTTTTAAGTCTTTCGTACCTGTATCATTGAAGACAATGGATAATGAAATGACATCAAAATTATTCCCAAGCGAGACTAAGATGCTCATCGCGACATCTGACTAGTCCTTCAGATAAAATTCAGAAATTACTCGATACACTATTGTCACTGGAGTCACCGTTTCCCAATTTTCCTGTAAGAAGTTCACAAGCACGTCAGTGTCAGATTCTTTGAGTAATTTACTATTGGAATTAGAAAATTCACAGATTTCTTCTTTTTCCCAACGAAATAGTCGAGGAGTCCTATTCTACTGATTAACGGAGTTTGGCTGAATGCATCGGGTCTACACTGAAAACCAGAAGTCTCTATACATTACGAAAATCCTTTAGTATAAAACCATGCAGAAAAAATTGAGGGATTCAAACTCATTACCTCATGCTCTTCACTGAAAGCTCAACCAGACGGTTGCACGCCAAAATTATTGCAACCGATTCTTTCAGATTCTTTTACTAAAATTTTCATTATCTTATTGTATAGAACTTGTTTAATGTCAATTTTTTCTCTATAATTAATTAAGACTTCGGTTCGATTGTAGCAAAAGAGAATCGTTAAGTTTGCAGAACGTGAGTAACTTAGGAAACTTTAAATACTTTTCAAAGCTACTTAATTTGAATTGTATTCTTTGCTGTTTTTAATCTGTTTTACTAATTGTTTTATGTTGGTGTGTTTCTCATCCACCAATTGCTGAATAATCATTACTAACTTGCGAATTGATTATGCGTTAATTCATATCAGATATTTTCTTAAATTCATGATGTAATTTAATATCTTATCATAATTTTTTCCGTCCAAATTATTGAAGTTTAGTTTCTTACCCAGAAAATTTTATAATGTCCGGATTCGAGTTTTTTCCAAAATGAATAATTTTCTAAAATTTCTGACGTAATTTAGTACCCAGCCATAATTATTTCCATTCGAATTGGTGAAGTTTAGTTTCTAATACAAAATTTTTTATAATACCCGGATTCGGGTATTTACCTAGGGTATATTCAAAATTGAATATTTTTGCAAAATTACTGACAAAATATGGCGTTCATTCGTAATTATTTCCATTTAAATAGGTCAACTTGACATTGTAATTTTTATAATGCCCGTGTTCGAGTACTCTCGAACCAAATAGCATTGAGCCCTCGGCGTGAGTCCCATATGACAATTTTCCAAACAAACATCTCAAAATTGGAGTTGTGTGCGGAGTCAATCAATTGTATTGTATTGTGATTTACACTTTGAACGACATGTCGCCTAGAGTTTCAAAAATTTCTACACAGATATTGCTATTTTATCTTAAAAGATTAAAATCTTGTCCTAAAACTCATCATTTGGTTAATTCAACGTTTCTTTTAATTAATCTTTCTCGCGAATCCAATATTTCTTTTCATATTTTTGAGTTTTGGACTTGTGTATCATTTAAAAGAATTTGCCTACATTTCTTTCATTTTTGATTTTCATTACATCAAAAATTTTTTACCTTGTGTCTCGGAAGTCTTTAATGTGGCGCAAGTAACACCTTTGATACGTTGACATGCTATAGCAGTTGCCTGAATCACATTTTTAATTCCAATTTTTTCTAGAAATTTCTTGCTATCAGATGTCTCCCGCCCAACTCTTTGTACACTCTCCTTCAATTTAATTAGAAATAGTTTTACCTTTAACACTATGTCTTTTTGAATTTTTGGTGGCAAGGTAAATGTAAATAAAAAATAAGACTTATCTGAATTAAGAATTAAACTTTAACTTCACCACCTAAAAGTTTAAATGAGAAGACACGCACATCTCGAAAGAAAAAAAACAAAAAATCTCGCGGCGAGAACTTTGAGGGCTCAATGCTATTTGGTTCGAGAGTATGTCCTAATTTGACAAACTTCTCAAAATTAATCATCAAATTTTGGCACTCGATACTTTTTTTTTGTTTCCGAAAAAACCAAACATAAATTGTGTCAAAGTCATTCTTATTTTGATTTTGCACTTTGATATTGCTCTCACTCTCGAAACATAGGATATTGACCGTTACTGTTTCGGCTAGTAATTTATCGTGAATACAACACTGCTTTTTGTTCCAGAATTTGACGGAGACCTGGAAACCGACCTTACTATAAATTAAAACGTAGTCACAAAAATTATATAATATAATAGCACATATTCAAAATTTATTTTGTGCAGTAATCTTTATGTACTTTGTCAAATTAGTAAGATGCAGTGCAGGTGTCTACAGGTGTCTACCCACTTACAGAATACTAATATAAAGTTACACATTTGGGATAAAAACACTTTCACCATGTATATTGACTTCTGGTTTTCAGTGTAGTAGTGAGTGCCTGTACAGGCAGCCTGAAAATACCTGTGCCTGTGCCTTTGCCTGCAGGCGTGGGCCAGGCGGGCAGTCAATAATAGAGAAAGTAACAGGCATGGGCCAGGCGGGCGAATTATGGCATGGGCACAGGCCAAGCAGGCATATCCTTGTTTTCCACAGGCGCCTGTGGGCACCTGTGTAAAGTTTACACAATGTGTGGTACGAAGCATTTTTCAGAACCAAATCTTTTCCATAATTTTCATTTTTTCTCACCAATGCACTACAGTTGTAGTGAAAATACTGATACTGTAGTGGAAAGTTGTAGTGGAAATACTATAGGGGGCATGACACATTTGACGCCTTACAGGCACAGGCACGGCCGGGCGTACTTTCTCACAGGCACAGGCCAGGCGGGCATGACACATATGAAGTCATACAGGCGCAGGCAAACATACTTTCTCACAGGCACAGGGCAGGCGGACATTAGAAAACCTTGCAGGCGCTCACCTCTAATTCGGGTCTTAACGTCTACCGCCAAGCAAAAAAATCCCATGCCTACTGCCCATGCGTACCTCCCATGCCTACCGCCCAGTAAAATAAAGTTTATATAGACGCAGGGAACTTAAGATATAGACGAATCCGAACCATTTCACAGTATTTGAAAACACTAAAGGGGAGGAACTAGGAAAGTTAGAGGATTGGGTGTGAGGTTGAGTTTTTGCTTATGCGTTCAAGCTTGATTTCCATCATGGGACCATCGCAAAATGTGGGGTTGAGTAAAAATTCGTTTTTACCTAAAATAATTTTTTCTCGAGCAAAACTTATTTTGCCGAGTGAAAACGTGTATTTTACCTCGTGCGGTATTCATCATTTCTTGATGAAAATTAGAAATAGGGTAAAAGATTTGAACGGTCGAAAATTAATAAATCTAAAAGAAGGAAGAGGAATGTGAAATGGGTATTAAAGCCCATTCAAATTATGCTAATTAGGTAGAATGGTTCAAAAAGAAGGATGCGGATTGCAAATAGGGTCAATCGAGGTCTGTTATTGCGTTTTAATGACATTCCACTTCCTTCTTTTTCTCGACTTTACTACTCAACACAGGAGAGCATGGAGATTTTTCACAATAAAAAATAGACAAGCTTTTACCGTCTAGCCCGGTAAAATTTTTCCTGAGCAAAATATTTTTCTTTGGTTTTTGCTAGGCGGGGCAGAGATGATGAATACCGCAAGGTAAAATTCTATACCACTTTTTTACCTTGCTCTTGGTTTTTTGCCTAGCTTTTGGTTTTACCTTTATGATAGGTACTACGCTTTAATGGTTAAAACTAATTTTTTTAATTAATTATATTCACTTGCATTTGCGTTAATTTGAGAAAAGGAAAGTAGTTCTAAGGACAATCGGTTAATCTTTCAGGTAAGTACACCCATAATTTGCCGTTTTTTTAAATATGACTAATAATAGATATTAAAGATAATTGAATTAAAATATTTTTATTTCAGCTGATTGAATTATCAGTGAAGCGTGTACAGGAAATACACTGTGCAACATTCCCAAAGTAATAAAAAATTTATTGATTATTGTTTATTTTATGCATATATATGAATTTATGAGCATACATTTTGTTGATAAAAATTTTATAAAAGGGTGCAGGGTAGCAAGTAGGGATAGGGCCAAATTAAAAAATATGGGGTTCATTTGCCAAGGCTTATCTATGATATTTATGATCCGATTCGGATAAAATATATTTCATGGGCATAGTACAGACATTCCCCAGGTGTACTTTTTTTTAGATTTTGGAAATTTCTACTTTATGAATATGTATGAGATTTTAAAGAACTATTTTCTGGAAAAAATTCACTTAAGTCATGTATGATATCAATTGAGTCCTTTCAACTCCATTATTAATGTGAACAAATTGTAATACATTTCGATCACAAATTCCGAATTTGGTAATACCGGAATTTAGGTCATTTGTGCTTATGTATGATTTAGGTTATTTGTAAGCCGATCGGGTAAAGAATTTGCAAATACATAAAGGACAGTGGAATGCAGCTGTCCTTTTTTTTTAATTTCAAATTTTTGAATTAAAATTTCTTTTAAATCACTGCCATATTAATAAACCGTACTTAAGTAAGAGTATGTGATTGGATTAGAAAAATTCATATTAAGAATTAATGTTCAAGTTCAAGCTGATACTGAAGTAACAAGTCGTACTTAAGTATTTGAGAAGTCGTACCTTGCATTTAGATTTGTATTACGAATCAAAACCTAAGAATGACTTTGTACTCAAAAACAACGTTTACTTAGGATTTTCCAAGTAAGGTTCAGTAGTATTATTTGGACTATTGTGCTTTGTTAAAAAATAGATAAAATGAGTTTAGATCGTCTGGATATTTTGGAGAACAGATTAGCAAGAAGTGGTTTGAAGGTATGCTACTGAAAAAACCTAAAACAAAAACTTTAAAAAAAATAAAATAAAAACCTAAAGAAAACCTTAAAAAACCTTGGGAGGGCTGCGGAAACCCATGAAAGGGTTGCGGAAATTCACGGGAGGGCTGTGGGAACCCGCAGGAGGTTTGCGGGAACCTACGGGAGGACTACGGACACCCACGGAAGGGCTGCGGGAACACACGGGAGGGCTGCGGGAATCCACGGGAGGGCTGTAGGAACCTACCGGAGGGCGATGGGAACCCACGGGAGGGCTGTGGAACACACGGGAGAGCTGCAGAAACCCATGGGAGGGCTGCGGGACTCCACGAGAGGGCTGGGGGAACCAACGGGAGGGCTGAGGAAACCAACGGGAGGGCTGGGGGAACCAACGGGAAATCCGACGGAAACACACGGGAGGGCTGTGGGGATCCAAGGCCTGAGGGTATAAGTAAATAAATTTGCCACCTCAGCAAGGATGATGGCAAAATTTTACCATCGCGAAGGATTTGATTAATATGCAAATGATGATGGTAAGAAAAGGAAATCGCGTAGGAAGGCTTAGTACCAATGAAGTGCAGTGCATGCCGTGTTAATCGACACATCCTGTGTGATCACAAAATTCAATCTTCGATCTCAAATTCACTGCAAATTGCACTTGTCATATTTTTTAACATATGTTAGGTACGAATAGGGCAATATATATTCGGCAAGTGTTCTTACTTAGGCTAAACTGAATAGGTGATTTGCTGAGTAGGTGACTGGATTTGATTGTTAATACAAAGCAAATCCAAGTATAGGTACGAGCTCAGATCTGTTATTAGCCAATCACGTACTGTTACTCAAGTCAAGGAGTCCTTTATTAATACCACAGTAAGTATCGTGTGTGGTATCAGTCGACTCCTTTCAACTCCAGCATTCATATGGAACCAATAATAACTGATCTCTACCAAAAATTCCGAATTTTGAAATACCCGAATTCTCGTTTTTTGTCATCTAACATTTACTCGGTAGCTTGAAGCCAGATTCGGCTAAGAATTTACAAATACATAGAAAAAGATAATATGCAGGTGGACATTAAAAAAATTTGAAATTAAATTTTTTTTGTAATTTTATGTAATTTTGAAAAAAATTGCTTAAGTCGTGTCTGGTATCAATCGACTATCGACTAAAATAATTTGAGACAAGTTACATTTTTAAACGCCCTTCTTCGTTTGTGTACCAATTCAGATCATCTTGTTTTCAAATTTTTATGATGTAATTTGAATAGTCAATGGTTCATAGTCTAAAAAACCCTCAGTCTTGAAATTAAATACTTCTTTACGGATGTGTGATTACAAAAAAAATATTGATAATAAATTCCCAATTGTTGAATATCAATATATGTACAATTCTGGAATGAAATGAATTTTTTTAATTTATATTGGCTTATTTCTATACATGACGTAGCTGAAGGCCATCCGTGTGTGTGAGTCCTACAGCTCTGTCTCAGTTTTACTTTCATTACATGAAAGATGTTGGGAAGCCAACCCCCGGCCTCACATCACATGGTGAACGGGACTGGACTTCCGTTCACCACAAACAACAACAACAACAAAGCTGCTTCTTACCTTTCTTTCATTTAATATACCCTACCCTAGCTATAGTTTATTTTTATTATTATTATTATACTTTTTCTTATATATATACTTACCTGATGAGTCTATCCCTGTGGATAGACTCAGACGCTTACCAACCGACAATAAAGTCAGTCATTTTTTTTCCTTTGTCTAATTGTTTTTTAGTATTTTTAATTATTTAGTTATTTATTATTTATTAATTAATTGTTTTTCCTATTGATTATGATGACTCGGTGACTCCACTCCTTCAGGACATCGTGGAGGAGCCTTAGGATCCACCAATTCACGACATGTTGCGACCATAGGAGTCGAGCCACCATCATCATCATCACCATCAGGTCAAAAATGTCATCAAACAACCTTACTAAATCAACGTGGTTGGTGAGATGTTTGTTTGATTTTAAAAATAAAAATTATTTAAAAATTATTTAATTAATTAATAATTAAAGCTATTTATTAGAGCATAAGCAGCCGTAAAAGCTAAGTTAGGGATATTTTGAATCCGCCTACGCGCGTAAGGCAGTGCTGCCAAAAATTTGCCACGCCCATTTCCCTAAAATTAACCAATCAGATGCCGATCTTTGGGCGATCGATTTTTCATTCGCGTAGGTCAAAGTAGGTTATATCTAAAATAGGATACGGTAACTTTGTCCAAATTTAATCGGTCAAATTGATCAAAAGGACAAAACTATTGGTAAATTGTAGGTTTGTGCTATATTCTGGAACCTACGGTAAGAATAGTAT
Organism: Holacanthella duospinosa; assembly: GCA_002738285.1. Lineage (NCBI taxonomy): Eukaryota > Metazoa > Arthropoda > Collembola > Poduromorpha > Neanuridae > Holacanthella > Holacanthella duospinosa. Next base: position 31,734 of record NIPM01000064.1, read on the forward strand.
GGCCTTTGGTCCGTTCTTACTAGATTAGGTCCAGAATATATGTTAATTCTTACATCAAGACGTGTACATAAATCACGCCCACTTTCATAAATTTTAGCCAATCAGAATTGATTTTTTGGCAAATTTATTTTAGCGTATAGGAAGTTTAAACTTAGGTATGCTAAAAATAATAGTACCCTAAAACCTCACAAATTAGGTGCTAATTTTACTTAAAGTGACATAATTGTAAGAATAGAACGGCCTAGTGTCACATCTTACTAATTATGTTCACAAATACTTAAATTTAATTTCAATACCCTAAATACTCGATAATTGAGCTGGAAGTAACATAAAGCAACTTATTTGTAAGAACAGTACGGCCTAGTGTCAGTTCTTACAAATAATGATTAAAAGTGTTTAAATTAACTTGAAATACCCTAAAACCTTTCATGTAGTGGGTGTAATTTTTAGTTAAAGTGACATAATTGTAAGAATAGTACGACCTAGTGTCATATCTTACTAATTATGGTCACAAATACTTAATTAATTCCAAATACCATAAAACCTTACATATGAAGTGGGTAATTTGTTAATAAAGTTTAAATTCTGGAAAAATTTCATTTTACAAAGTTGGTTGATTACTGTAAATCCCCGCATATTGAAAGGAATTTATCAATTCTAGTAAAAGTGAACTTCAAATACTTTGGAAAATTTTTATTTCTACAAAATTGCTCGAGTACTGTAAATCTTCCCATATTGGTAGGAATTTACGAAGTATACTGACAGTGATCATTTGTCGGTTCAATATATATTCCGGAGTTGTGAAGAATAACTGAACATTTATGCCCAAATCAGTCGAAAAAGATTCGACCAAGTTACTTAAACCCACCGGTTTTGGGAAATCAAAGGATAAGAAGTTGAATAAAACCAACCCTATCCCATTCCAAACCAGAACTAGAAGTGGTCAAAGTTTTTCATCTGCGTCTTCAGTGATTTCAGACACAATGGGTCCTAGTGTTAATTCTGGTGATGAGGATTTAATCCAAACAATCATCCCAGTACTCGACATATGTTTGATGTTGAACCGAGTTCCTCCGCTGAAGTCAAAATAACATATCCTATACTTACCCTAAAAGTTCCATTAAGAGCCCAACAGTTTACACCTACTGTAACAGGGCAAAGTACATCACAAATGGATTGTATTCAAAACCAACTCACCCAATCGGATTTCAATAAACCGAGTGAGATTCTACAAATCATGCAGGAACAAATGGTTCAGATGCAAACCACGTTCCAAATGTCTATGACATTAATGCAAAACCAAATGGTAGAGCAACAAGCTCAATTTTACAAACAAATGGCTGAGATGAAACAATTCGTAACTTCACAAATTCAAGTAGTTACACAGTTGCCAAGTTTTTCTCCAGTCATACAACCTGTCATTGAACCTCCCATAGTTCAAAATAATACCTCAATTCCTTCCAAAATACCAACAGAGTCCATCAATTTGTTGACAAATGCTCTACAAAATATAAAAATTACCGCTGTTAATTCCACGGTTTCAGTTCCGCGTTTTACACCTAAGCAGTCATCTGCCAGTGCATATCTATCGGAAGTGGAGCGCTATTTTCGAGCCCAAGGACACAAACCGAATGAATTCTTATATTTAGTGAATTCAATTCTTCCCCAAGATGCCAAAGCATGGTTCGATCACCATCAGGCAGAATTTGAAACTTGGGAAGAATTTAAAGAAGGATTCATATATCGATACGACAGTTGGATGGATTCCAATGAGCGAATTAAATTGTTATATACAAGAGAACAGAAATCAAACGAGTCGATTGAATTGTTCATATACGACATGGTTCGTTGTGCCAAACAATGTAACCCAAAGGAAAGTATTGAAGATTCGGTTCAAAGAGCTCGGCTATCACTACATCCGTCGTTTCGCACACAATTAGGCACTATGATTGATACTACACCAGCAGATATTTTTGAAGCGTGTAGAATCGTGCATCAGTGTGATTGCCGACTTCTATTCAAAGTGCCTGCAGTCAGTTTTGACCCGCCACTCACAAATAGTGATCGGCAGAGTGTAAACGACTTAAGAAACCAGCCGTTCCAAAATAATAGCAGTCGTAATAATAACCAAGAACCCAGGCGCAACGATAGTAATAGTCAGGGAAATAAACCATATAACAGATACTTTCGTGGTCGCTCTCATTTCTTTAATGGCAAACGGTCCGGGAATTATGGTCATAGTTACCAGAATCCTAGTTGTCCTAGTCCAGAGAGCCAAAACCCAAACAAATTTAGACAACAACTTTTTCAGAACAGTTCTTATCAACAAGAACCACCCAACACTGGCAACTCTAGTTGGGAATTTGGCCAGAAGAATATGAGAAATTATCAAAGTTTCTCAAATTCCGGTTCAAATAAACTCCGAAGGAGCTAGTCGCTGGAATTGGTCAGGCAGAGGATTTGGTGGAAATAAGGATAGATTTCCACCCAACAGGTCGCAATATCGACCACCTCAGGCCTTGAGTTCTGAATACAGGTAGTCTCAATGTATGAAATGTAGAGGCTATTGAAATTCAGCTAACCGTTGTTCTAAACAATCAGGTTTAGCAATGCCTACCTTCAGTGGATTGAATAAGTTCAATTACTCGAAAGTCTATAGACAAGCAACTAGGAGAGAATCAAAGCTGGATACATATATCCCAGATTTAATCGATCAAGGGACAATTCGGCAATACTCCCACCCAATTGCTCCCAACTATTAAAAATAAAATACTTTGGGGTTCCGACCATTTCCATAAAAGTCCAAAATTATAAATCTATGTCATTATTAGACTCAGGATGTACTTATTCTCTTGTAGATCTAGCGTTAATTCAGAAATTAAATGTGGTAGTCATTCCCATAAATCAAATTGTTCTTTCCGCTATAGATAATATTAGGACAAGTCATATTGGTAAAGTTCAATTAACCATAGAAATGGGAAATAGACTATTTGAACATGAGTTTCTTATAGTTAACCAGTTACCGTTTCCGTGCATCATTGGGTCGGATATTATTTGTAATCAAGGGATAGTAGCGGACCAAAGAGGTTGTCGTTATTGGTTTAGAAATGAACCTAAAGTTAAGTTCAATCTGCCAAATTCGACCAAACACAACCCAATTATGTTATCCACAACCATCCGAAAGGACAGTGCTAGTTGGCCTTCAGCGTCCGGCACTGAACCAAGTAGGACAATGTGTGACAAAGTTCAAACGGAAAATAAACAAAAATTGGACCCAGTCCAAATTAAAGTACAAGAAATTTTGGGAAAATTCCCTACAGTTTCTCGTAGTGATGGTTTGTACGGGAGAACGACCATCACTATGCATGAAATTGAAGCGGATGGGAAACCACCTAGTGTCAAACCATATCGCTGTTCTCCAATAATAAGCACTGAAATAAACCGTCAAGTTCAGGAATTAGTTAAAAACGGTATGTGTCGTCAGTCTAGATCTCCATACGCAGCTCCAGTCGTAATGGATAAGAAGAAAACGGGTAAATGGAGAATGTGTTTCAATTATATTAAATTAAACGAGCAGACAAAAACCAATTCGGCTCCCATGGGGAGTACTCATAATATGTTCCGTCATATCCCATCAGGATATTGGTACTCAGTAATTGATTTACAATCAGGGTTTTGGCAGATTCCATTACACCCTGATAGTATTGAAAAATCTGCGTTTATTACTCAAGACGGACATTATGAAATGCTGGTCATGCCCTTTGGACTGAAAAATGCTCCTAAGACATTTCAGTATTTAATGAACACAGTTCTCCAAGGCCTAAATTCTTTTACCCGAGTGTACATAGATGATACTATCATTTTTTTTCGAAGTTTGGAGGAACACTTCCAACACACAGATTGTTCTTGATCGCCTTAGAACGGCAAATTTGACTATTAATACGGCTAAATCGACCTTTGCAAAAAGGGAAGTTAAATTCCTCGGCCATATTGCCTCAAAAGAAGGATTACGGAAAGACTGACAAAATTAAAGCAATTCAAGAATTCCCTAAACCAACCAATAAGAAAGGAATCATGAGATTCAACGGTATGTGTCAGTGGTACTCAAGTTTCATCCGTCATTACGCAAGTAAGATGGAGCCACTTTTTCGTTTACTTAGAAAAGAGAATAAATTTAATTGGACGGAAGAGCAGGAAAATGCCTTCAATCAGTTAAAACAAGATATTTGTGATACCGTGGTTTTACAAAATATCGACTATTCTCAACATTTACTTATGAAATGTGACGCTAGTGAGTATGGATTGGGTGCAGTTCTCTGTCAAACCATTAACGGAGTAGAACGCCCAATTATGTTCGCTAGCAAAACTCTTAAACAATCGGAGAGATCCGCTCATATTTATGAGAAAGAGATTTATGCTATAATTTTTGGATATACAAAGTTCGCTGAGTTTATTAGACATCACGAATTTACAATTCAAACTGACAACCGAGCAGTGAGTTACTTAAAAAAATGAAGGGTATGAAAGAAAAGTTGAACATCTGGGCTCAACAGATAGACTCTTGGAATGCTCATATTGTTTTCCGTCCTGGAACAGAGAACGTGGTTACGGACGCGCTATCACAAGCTCCCATTCCTATCCAACCGGACGATATCAATATCGAAGACGATCATGACATCCAATACGTCCCAGTTGCAGCCTTAACATTTACAACCCCATCTCTTAGAGACATAGCTCTCGCTATGTCTCATAGGATAACAAAATTGTTCACATTATAACCTCCTTGCAAAATAGTCCGATGGAGTCGCGACCTAAGGACTATAACTTGCAAGATGGAGTATTAATGAAATATATCAAACCATTCTATATGAAACAAGATAAACCAGGTACCTCAAATAACAGTGTTGTCTGTTTAAAAGGAAACCTTTGTCAAAAGTGTTCAGAATCAGGTGTTGTCGACACACCCTCTGACACATCACCCAACAGTGAGTGCGTACGCATACAAGAAAGAATGATTTTGGTACCAGTCATTCCCCAATCTATGAGGAGTGAAATACTGAAATTATTCCACGATTCTTCAGAAGCAGGCCATCAAGGCATGCGTAAGACTTCGGAGAAAATTAAAGTGAGATGTTTTTGGCCAAACATGAATAAAGATTATAGAGAATATGTGCACAGTTGTGTTACTTGTCAGAAAGTTAACCCAACCAATCAATTACTATACGGATTGTTACAAAGTGTATCTCCACCGACAAGGTGTTCGAGACCTTACACATAGACCTAATAGATCCTTTTCCTGCCAGTTCTGGTGGAAGGCTTAATAGACACTTGCTAGTTGTAATAGACGAGCTATCCAAATGGGTAGAATTATTTCCTATTAGAACTGCAACTGCCAAGAAAATTAAGCAAATTCTAGAGTCCCAATCTTTTTGTAGGTTTGGTACTCCTAAGAAAATAGTTAGTGATAACGGTACACAATTCACCTCAAACCATATAAACAATTTGTGTAAAGAGTGGAAAATCCACCACGCTTTTTTAAGCGCCTATCAACCGCAGACAAATCAGTCTGAGAGGGCGAATAGAAATATTAAGAAAATGCTACAGGCATTTGTGAATGATAACCACCATATTAGGGATGAGCATTTGCACCACTTTGCATTGGCTCTAAGAACCTCAATAAATAGAGTTACTCCCCCTATTTTAAATCTTGGTAGGGAAATTCCACTTCCGTTCGATAAGAATCTGCAAGACTCTCCCACTGACATCACGTCAGCAGTCTATCAGCGTTTAGGTGAACTCCCCAAAAAGTTAAAATTAGTTATTGAGTTTGTTCGCAAAAACATAAGTGAATCTCAGGTGGAAAACCAGAAATATTAAGATGAATCTCATAGAGATCATACCTTTAAGAGTGGTGATCTTATTCTTATACAAAACCATTTTATCTCCAACCAAGAGGAAGGAATTATGTATAAGTTAAATCCTCGATTTGTTGGTCCATATGAGTTAGGAGATATAGTAACACCGGTCTCCTTTAAAATTCTAAATCTTCCAGTAAGAAAATATATTGGAAACCGTCACGTTAATCTGTTAAGATTATTTCGTATAAGACAACCGGAAAATACCACACAAATACCTCCACAACTTACATCAAGTGATAGTGCTCACATAACATCTTCTACGAGGAGACTGAGACAAAATACCAGAGTGAATTACCGCACTTTGGCAGGTCTCTTAAGTCAAACCTTTGAACCCCACAGTTGGCCCTATATGGTCTGTGGAGCCCCCAAAAAGAGATTTTCAAAATTGGTGTGTACGGCTCTGTACACAATGGATGTGTATGTTTATACACGAAGATCAGAGTATGGGCAGTACTCTCCATCATTCTTTCAGCACCCGCTAGGGGGCGGGGAGGCTTTTCGTATGCATGGGCAGGACGCACAACCCGATTTCAGCACCCTTCTGGTGAAGGGGAGGCTCTTTCAAGTACAGGGTGTACTTGTCACTTTTCAGCACCCTCTTCGGGGAGGGGAGGCTCTTGCAGAGTACGGGCTGTACTCTTCACTCCTCGCAGCGCCCTCCAGAGGGAGGGGAGGCTTCTTGGGGAGAGGAAGGTGTTGGGAAACCAACTCCCGGCCTCACATCACATGGTGAACGGGACTGGACTTCCGTTCACCACAAACAACAACAACAAAGCTGCTTCTTCCCTTTCTTTCATTTAATATACCCTACCCTAGCTATAGTTTATTTTTATTATTATTATACTTTTTCTTATATATATACTTACCTGATGAGTCTATCCCTGTGGATAGACTCAGACGCTTACCAACCGACAATAAAGTCAGTCATTTTTTTTCCTTTGTCTAATTGTTTTTTAGTATTTTTAATTATTTAGTTATTTATTATTTATTAATTAATTGTTTTTCCTATTGATTATGATGACTCGGTGACTCCACTCCTTCAGGACATCGTGGATGACCCTTAGGATCCACCAATTCACGACAAAGAGGTGTTTTTTTAAATCAAACACTGTGCATTCCTCTTTCCCTTTCAGTTTTCATCAGTTGGGAAGTCTGTGTCCCCTCCACCAGTATAAATGAGACGAAGTCTGACCTAACCAAACAACTTAACAAACTAATAAAGTGTCTGAACAGTTTCGAATATTCAAATTTTCGAATATTCGGGGCATCCCTACTAAAAACCCTAACAAACTAACAACCTTACAACTTAACAAGCTGACAAACTAATAACGGGAGACATGATGGACTCGGGTATGCGTCCGTGGCAAAAAATCTTGATTGAAGAGAATCAAATAATTGACTACCTGGAGAAAATAGGCTGCTTGTTGCTCAAATTTGCTTCCATGTGATGGAACGTAATGTCCGATATGGAGTGATTTCAGTCGGTAGACTTATCCGTGTGTTGTCTTCACACGTCCATCCGCTTATATCCGAAGTTGCTTCGCGCCACGACAGTGTCCAACATAATTTTGATCGAATTGACTCCATAAGTATCTTGTCTCGTCAAACAAGTGTCTGAGCCGGTGTTGTTGACGGCTTCAAACAAGGTGTCTTCAAATTCCAGAACTGAATAATATTGAAAGTTAGAATTAAATCATTCAATTCTACTAATTAACTAATCTTTGAATCAGACAAAAACAGATTAAAAATTACAACATTAATATTATAAGAATATCGGTGAGCACATGTAAATAATTACTGCGATTAAAATGATTAGCTAGAGCCAGGCAGTGTTGGGAACTGGAAGGGTAGTTTCCAATTCATTTTTTTAAGTTCCTAAAGAAAGGTTTACGGTTCAGTTCAGTTCAGCAATTTTACGTAGAAACTTTTTTCCAGTTTAGTTCAGCCCAGTATTTACCTGAAAACTTTTTTTCCAGTTCAGTTCACTTCAGTATTTCCATTAAAACTTTTTTTTGCCAGTTCAGTTCAGTTTGGTATTTCTTAATTTCGATCCTTTTCCAATTCAGTTCAGTTCAGTCCAAAAAACTGAACTATAAGTAGTGCATTCGCAATACTGTAGTTAAGAGGTTAACATCCAGTTCAGTTCCTAAGAAAAGGTGTCCAGTTCAGTTCAGTTCACGAATTGTATTTACAAATCTATCCAGTTCAGTTCAGTTCAGTATTTCAACTAAAGCATTTTTTCCTGTTCAGTTCAGTTTAGTATTTTTAATCTTCAAGACCTTACAGTTCAGTCCAAAATACTGAACTGAACTGGAAAATACTGAACTGAATTGAACTGAATTCTCAACATTGGTCAGTTCCGTTGCAGCTGCTCTGTGACGTCGGTTGTCAGATCCTCATGCTCGAACCGTTTGTTAAATATAAAATGCAGCAAGCGTAAGGCAGTAGTGCTGCCAAATTTTTTTTAGGAGGCTGGTGTCAACAGGGTTCATTAAGACCAGCGCGTAAAAAGCCTTGCGTAGTCTTGTTGAGTTCAGGAAGCCTTTATATAGAGGCCGAATTTAACAGGACGGTAGCATAAAATGCATAAAAGCGCATAATTCATTGACACAGTCGCGTTGGCTTCAGGAAGCTTCTCTGTAGAGGTTAAAACCAACGGGACGGGTCGAAAAACGGTTATCGCGCGCCAATATATTGACCCATTGCCACGCCCAATTCTATAACATTAGCCAGTTAGAAGTTAACCTTTAGGCTAAGTGATATAGGATGTAAAAATATACAATACACGTAAAAAACCATAAAAACACATAATTTATAAATTAATACAAGCGGAAAATAATTATCCAAACTATCTAAAATCCTAAGCTATTATATAAAATCTGGAAGCATTAATGCTGATTTATGTAATAAGCCGTGGGAAACCGAAATTTTGAATAAAAAATACGGACTGTAGGCCACGCCCACTTTTCGGAAAAAACGACCAATCACAGATCGACTTTTCGGAGAAGCGATTTTTAGGTTCCAAACAACAAAACAACCTTAAAAATACATCAACTTAGAAAAAACTTTTACAAAATCATACAAACATTAACAAATTTATACTTAATCCGGAAATTTTTTTACACAAAGTGTGAAACCTCGGTAATAAACAGTGTTGTATTAGAAAGCAGCCCAAAGTGAAAAATTGTGTAAAAAAATTGTCGACAGGCTTGCCAAAATTTTTCTAAATTAGTGACAATTAACTGTTAACGTAAAACCTTATGAAATCATCCAAATAATGAGTGTACACACATCTTAAAAAACACAGTAAACCAGTTCATAAACAGGTCACGCTCAAATTTCCTAAAACTAGAAAGACATATCCAATGCTCAATTTCCCACGCAACACGAATACTACATCTATAAAATCTATAAATTCTACAACAGCAGAAATAGATTCAAGAACAACTGTAACAAAATACGAAGTAGAAACAGTTTATCGTCGGTTTCGTCGATTAATTCAGAACAAATTGAAAACCCCAACCGGAGAGGAAGACGTTTACGAACCACGAGCTAATCAGAACAACAGAAACCTCTTCACCATCAATCCCAATCTATCTGACTCTGGCAGCGTACGACAAGGACAAAACGGTGGAGAGGAGATTGTGGCAAAAATACCAGATATAAAAAATACCCTAAAAGTCCCAAATCCATCCCATCTTTCTACACCTCCGGGATTAGGACATGTAGTAAGTAGTTGAGGTGAAACGAGTAACAATCAGGTCAATTATATTTAGCCAACCAGGGTCAGCCAATACAAATAATTCAAGAACAAATGTCACAAATGCAAATTGCATATCAAAATTCTATACAGCTAACACAAAAACAAATATAAGAGCAACAAGCTCAATTTTTCCAACAAAAGCAACTTTTTGTAACTAACTAAATACAAGTGCAAAACCCTCACAAACTCAATCACAAATCTATAAACCAATACAAATAAAAAAAAAGCTCACAAACTAAAGCACAAATTCCTATTGATTATATTAACTTATTGGCTAATGCCATTCAAAATATAAAAGTCACCGCTGTCACTTCTGCCGTTCCTGTTCGTAAATTTAAACCAAATCAGTCATCTGCTACTGCCTACCTCGCAGAGGTAGAGAGATACTTTCGAACACAAGGCCATAGTGAAGATTTGTTTTTAGATTTGGTCAATTAAATTTTACCCTAAAACGCTGAACCTTGGTTTGATCATAATCAAACAGACTTTGAAACTAAGGATGAATTTAAAGAAGGATTCGCACAGAGAAATGACAGCTGAATGGATATAAATGAGAGAGTTAAATTAGTCTATACTAGAGAACAAAAGTTTACGGAATCAATTGAGTTTTTCATATATGATATGGTTCGTTGTGCTAAACAATGCAACCCAACCGAAAATTCAGAGGAATCAGTACAAAGGGCTAGACTTTCTCTCCACCCGCCACTTAAAACCCATCTGGGTACTACAATATATAGAACATCTGAGGAACTTTTCGAAGCCTCAAGTGTAGTTCATCAATGCATAATGGAGGAAGACAAATTCCATAAAAGCCGTGCCAAACTTCCATCACTTACAAATAGTGACCGCCAAAGCGGAAATAAAATACAAAAGCCCTCTCATAAAATGAATAATAGTCGCCATAACAAATCACGAGAACCATCTCGGGCAAACAATAATTTTCGAGGATTTAATACATATAGAGGATATTATCGTGGTCGTTCCCAGTTTCATAGAGGCAACGGACATCAAAACTATAATAGTAACCAAATAAATAGTTTCCAATCATATCAAAACCCACAATACCGGAATAGCTATAGGTCACAGACCTTTGGAAATACTAACTACCGGCAAGACCGAACCCACACGGCAGATCCTCGATATAGAATTGACCAGAATGACTCAGGAAACTCATTAGGGTTGGCCATACTGATCAAAACCAGTTTAGAAGATCGAATCGAGGTAATTTGTCACATTGTGGGCGCAGCGTAAATGAAGTTAGATTCAAAACACAAAGAGCACAATAAAGACCCCCCAAAAATTCCAGGTTCTCAAAGTAGACCAACCCAGTGTATGAAGTGTAGAGGTTTCGATCATCAAGTTAATCATTGTCCAACACAATCAGGATTAGCTATGACCGCATATTATGAGGAACCAATAGATTTCCCAACTAAACCTCAGAACTGGAGAAATCCAAAAAACCTCAAACCCAAACCAGATCCCAATAATTACTACGATGGAAATTATTTAGATTTAAATGAAGAAGGGACAATTCGGCACAGTACCCACCCAATTGCTCCCAACCTATACAAGAAAAATGCTTCGGGGTCCCCACAATTTCTTAAAAAATTCAAAATTTAAAATGCACATCATTATTAGACTCAGGTTTCACTTATTCATTAGTTGAGTACAACCTAGTTCAAAAATTAAATGTATTTATAAAACCCATCAGACAAATCGTTCTATCGGCAATAAAAAATCTTAAAAGAAGTCCTATTGGGAAAGTTCTATTAACTATAGAAATAGGAAATAGACAAATCGATGACGAATTCCTAATTGTCAAACAATTACCGTTTCCGTGTGTCATTGGTTCCAAAATAATATATATCCAAGGTATAATCAATGATCAACGAAGTTGTAAATACTGCTTTCGTGGCGAACCCAGAGTCAAGTTTAACTTACCGACTTCAATTAAACATAACCCAATTATGTTGTTCTCTACAATTCATGAGGTCAATGTCTGTAGATTTTTAGGATGTGTCATTGACCTAATGGATGAATTGGACAACACAGTTAACCTAAATACCACTTCAATCTTAGATCCAAATCAGATCAAAGTGCAAGAAATTTTGGATAAATTTCCAACAGCTTCTAGTAGTGATGGGAAGTATGGGAGAACTACCATCACTATTCTTGAGATTGAAGCAAAAAGCAAACCGCCATGTTTAAAACCATATCGTTGTACCCCTATAATAAATACAGAATTAAACGGAAAGGTTCAGGAACTTTTTAAAAACGGTATGTGCCGACAGTCGAGATTACCGTACGCAGCTCCTGTCGTCATTGACAAAAAGAAAAACAGCAAACGGAGAATGTGCTTTAACTATATAAAATTAAACGACCAAACAAACACCAATTCCGTGCCAATTGGAAGTACTCATAATATGCTACGACATACCCTATCTGGTTATTGGTATTCCGTTATAGATTTACAATCCGGATTTTGGGAAATTCCGTTACACCTAGAAAGTATCAAAAAATCTGCATTTATTACGCAGGACGGACATTGTAAAATGTTGGTTATGCCTTTCGGATTGAAAAACGCTCATCTGTATTCACTTAACATCTGTATTCGTTTAAAGAATAAGTTTACATGGACGATACAATCATATTTTCGAGAACGTTGAAAGAACATCAACATATAAAGATAGTTTTAGATCGTCTTAGAACGGAAAACTTTACGATCAATATAGCCAAATCGTCCTTCGCTAAACGCGAAGTGAAATTTCTAAAACATATTGCTTCTCCAGAACTTAAAAAGGATCCAGATACAATAAAAGCAATACAAGAATTTCCTAGACCTGCCGATAAAAAAATAATCATGAGATTCAACGGTATGTGTCAGTGGTATTCTAGTTTATCCGTCTTTACACTAGTAAGATGGAACCTCTATTCAAGTTACTGCGTAAGGAGAATAAATTTATAAGATCAGGAAAATGCTTTTAATCAATTAAAAAGAGATATTTGTGAGAGTGTAGTGTTACAAAATATTGATTACTCTCAACTCTTACTCATGAAGTGTGATCCCATGAATATGGTTTAGGTGCAGTCCTGTGCCAAAATATTGAGGGAGTACAACGTCCTATTATGTTCGATAGCAAGACTCTCAAACAAACAGAAAGATCTGGACACACATTTGAGAAGGAGGTATACACTATAATTTTCGTTTATAAAAAGTTCGGTGAGTTTATCCGACACAATGAATTCACAATTCAAACGGATAATAGAGCTGTGAGTTACTTGAAAAAAATGAAAGGTATGAAGAAAAAACTAAATATTTGGGCACAATAAATCGATTCATAAAATGCTCATATTGTTTATCGTCCAGGAGCGGAGAATGTGGTCGCGTACGAGCTATCACGAGCTCCAATCCCTATCCAACCGGACGATATAGATATACAACGAAGCTCTAGACAGCAAACTCCCAGATCATCATCCAATTGCAAAATAGTCCTAGGGAGTGGCGACCCAAAGACTATACCTTGCCAGATCGAGTTTTAATAAAACTCATAAAACCATTTGACAAAACGGGCAACTCGAAAGGAGACCCCTTGGATCATTGAGGAATCCTTTGTGAAAAGTGTTTGGATATAGGTGCAGCTAACACACCTTCCAACGCTCATACAAATACTCAGTGTACTTGCATAAAACCAAGACTGATTCTGGTATCAACCATTCCCCAAACTATGATAAACAAAATTTTTAATTTATTCCATGATTCACCTGAAGCAGGACACCAAGGTATGTATAATACTTCATAGAAAATCAAAGTTAGTTGTTTTTGGCCAAACATGAACAAAAATATTTAAAAAATGTGCACAGTGTGTCACTTGTCAAAAAGTGAACCCAACCAATCAGTTACCGTACGGATTATTACAAACTGTTTCTTCACCATCGAAGGTGTTTGAAATGGACCTAATGGGTCCTTTTCCAGGGAATTTAGGTGGGAGATTAAACAAACATTTGCTAGTAGTAATCGACTGTCGAAATCGGTTGAAATATTCCTCATGAGAAGACGCTACAGCCAAGATCAAATTTTTTATCGATTTGGTACTTCAAAAAATGGTACCCAGTTCACATCAAATCATTTGAAGAATTTAGGCAAGGACTGGGAAATTCATCACGCTTTCCTTAGTTCTTAGCATCTCCAAACTAATCAATCGTAAAGAGCAAACCGCAATCTGAAAAAAATGCTACAAGCATGTGTAAATGGTAATCATCACAGTTGGGATGAAAATTTACATCATTTTGCATTAACCCTACAGACTTCAATTAACAGAGTTACTCAAGTAACATCAATCATACTAAATCTTGGCCGAGAAATTCCCCTATCATTTGATAAAAATCTGCACTCTCCCACTGACATCTTGTCTGCAGACTATCAAAGGTTGAGTGAATTACCAACGAAATTGCAATCAATTATTGAGTTCGTCCGATACCATATCAACTAATTTCAAATAGAAAATAAACGATATTACGACCAATCTCGTAGAGGTTACAGTTTTGAAACTGGAGACATAGTTCTCATACAAAACTACGCAATTTCCAACCAAGAGGTAGAAATAATTTGCAAGTTAAACCCAAGGTTTATAGGTTCATATGGATTAGGATAAGTTGTCAGCCTGTTTCCTTTAAAATTTTTCACTTCCAGACAAAAATGATATTGGAAACCGACATGTAAATCAACTAAAACTATTCTACCACAGACAAATTTCAAAGACCACACAGATGGTGCCAGTAACTTCAATAACTCCTACAGCAGACGGCAATACCAATATCCTCCCTGTGAGGAGACGTAGACAAAATACTAGACTAAATTACCGTTCTCTAGCAGGCCTACCACACTAATCAGGATAGACCACTCGTGGGACCTTAGGTCTTTATTGGTCCAAAGTAAAATTTAGTAATCTTTTTTTTTAATTAATTTAGAAATGTAACCAATACACATGGACTTCAATTCATCTCTACTTCACCTTTCTGCAGTTCCCCTCCGAGAGGAGGATGCTTCATGGAGCCGAGAATGTGAGGGAACTTGACTTCCCTCGTTGTCATCCTCATCACCTCGTTCCTGTGTCGCTGTTTCCCTCATCTCAAGAAACAACAACAACACAAACAAAAAACCATGATCTCGTCTTACCTTTTATTAAAAAGTTAAAGTAAAGCCACCCTCTCTAGATTAAAATATATTTTTTATTATTTCTATATGTAATATCGATATAGCTATATGAGCGTTGTCTGATGACAAAACTCAGATCCTATTACTATCTAGAGGAATATACAGCTTTGCTGTCTCCTCCATTTTGGTTTTTTTCTATTTCATTTATTTTATAATTTATTTGAAGTTAAATTAATTAAATATTGAAGGGCCATTGGTGTCAGAGGTGACCTCACTTCACAGGATCATCGTCTTCTCATCATCATCAACATTAGACTATTTAGCGGATCCACAATACCTCAGCCCTGTGTACATAGGTATCTGCTAAAAAGATTGATGTAAAAAAATTTATTTTTGAGAAAATATTTTCAAATTCGTTAAAAAACACATCGTTAAAAATACATAATTTCTCTAAATCAACAGGAATAAGTTACAAATTAATTTATATGAGCCAAATCTTCATGAGATGTTCCCAGCGCCAATACCGCTAGATCAGCTACTATATTCAGTTGCTCAACCCCCTAGATTTAGCAGCAGACGCCTTAGAGTTATCAGCTTTAATATTAATTGATTTCTATAAAATAGATTCTTGCATTTTTTCATTACCCATTTTTTCATTAAACACGGAAAGTTTTGTATTTTAATCATTTGCCAAAATTTACCTGAAAATTGGCTAATGCGAAGTGAAGCGAATAACCAAAAAATCTCCTATTTGCGGGCAAATTTTCGCGGCATCCCTAGAATTTACTAAAAGTTTCTTCAATCAATCTCAATGAAATTTATTGAGTCAACACGCATCGGGTAAATCAATTCGAGAAACTTGTTTTAAATAAGTACTATAATTAACTAAATAAATGTTAAAATAAGTTAAATAAAGTTTAATCAATCAATCAATCAAGTTTATTTGACGTTGGCCATCGCCCTATCAATGAAATTATGCGCATAAGTAAATTTAAATAAAATAAAATTGCGAGTTAAAATTACTGAAAGAGTTTTAAAATATTTGAAATTAACAGTGATAAATAAAATTTGATGTTTGGATCAGTAGAAGGTTCTGTGACGTCCTTGATAAGTTGAATTGAATGCGTTGGCATTCCTTGAAAGTAATTCAGTCGAATATGAGATGTGCATGTGCATTCCCAAATAGCATGAAAAAAAGAGTTGTTCTCCACAGTATTTGCATTGCTTCTCTTCAAAATGTCCCATGTTAAACAATTTTCCTTTATTGTAGACAGAGTTGGTATTTAGCCGAATTTGTAGGATGCATGTCGCCATCGAAGAGAGAATTTTGTTCAATAGA
Source organism: Holacanthella duospinosa (assembly GCA_002738285.1). Taxonomy (NCBI): domain Eukaryota; kingdom Metazoa; phylum Arthropoda; class Collembola; order Poduromorpha; family Neanuridae; genus Holacanthella; species Holacanthella duospinosa. The sequence continues at coordinate 47,909 of NIPM01000064.1, forward strand.
AATGGTTCAGGGATTTCAGAGAATTTTATTTGATGATAGTGTGGAATAGTGGAGAATTGCTGTGCGAGTTTGAAGTCAAGTTCTCTCAAGTGGTTTTCGTACCCACCGAGTAGAAATTTCTGGACAAATTTTACCTCTTCCGCTAAGCCTCTTTTATATAAACCTTGCATATTTAAAAATTTCAGCCTACTTTCCAACTGCAAACACCAACTCTATTTTTCGTTTAGGATGTTTATACGAAATTTTTCGAAGTTCTTTATACGCATTTAGAGAAAAATGCGAGTGAATAAAGTTTAATGTTTCATCGAAAATTGGTACAAAGTGTGCCAAAATGAAATTACCAAAAAAGTGAAAAGAAACATTGCTAGTCATCGAATATAAGTTTGCATTAAATCGTATCTATTCTCGAACCATTTGGGTGTAAAGCTTGGGCGGACTTTGAAATTAAAAAATTTGTCAATTATTTTTTAGACTTGTGCACGTCAGATCGCAAAAAAAATTCCTTATTTTGGTACAATTAATAGATTCAGCATAGTATCGCCATTTAGATTTTGAGGTTGTGTTAAGCAATGAAAGCCTTTCGTCCTGTTTGCCCCCACAAAAAAAGCCCTTCCAAATCAAGCCAAATTTTAGGAAGCAACACAATAGCCACAATAACCAAATTTTTGAAAGAAAGAAGCATCACTGTGAATTTGAGTAAAACAAAAGTACTAGTCTTTAAGAAAGGAGGCGAAGTATCAAAAAATACAAAATTTCTGTAAAGACACAAGACTTTAGATATAGTTGGTTTTCTCAGGTTGACAGAATGCTTTCAAACCTACTAGGGAGCATTGAATTAAACAATATAACTGCCGAAAGCTTATGTATTTGCAGGAATACTATTCTGGATACAACCAGACAGAGCCTCTGGACGAGAGATCTCCACTCCGCAAGCATATCCACTTTAATTCCCCACTATATTGCACTAAAAATATCAACTGAACCCGAGGTCTATCTCACAAGGTCTCTACCGTGTCATCTCGTGTCACTCATTGCTCAATTAAGATTAAATCACAATACCATTTGGCACAAAGAAGCCTGGCATAACTTGGAAACGTTTGAGAAAAAACCATGCGTGTTATGTGGAGAATCTCTGTCTCTCACGCACCTTTTTAATTGCCAACCTCAGTTAGTATAAAAGGTCCACCAAAAAACATGGCTGCCATGCTATATAGTTCTTTATATCCCTTCACGGTATGGTAGTGCTATTCTCAATGAAGTTGGAGTTCATGTCTCTATGTATAGGAGTTAATGTCCCTGTATATGGCGTCGAGTATGGCATGTAGTTCTATATCCCAATAAAGATGGGAGTTCATGTCATGGTAGTGTTGTTCTCAATGGAGATGGAGTTTGTGTCTCCATGAGTGTGGTGTGGAGTTACGTCTACTCGACACAATGTTTTTTTTATTATTGTTGCCATGAAACAAAGATGGCCGCTGTGATATACGTCATCTTCTACAGTTGTGGCTGAAATTAAAGATGGCAACAAGGGGGAAAATTTAATTTATAGGGGTGGAATATGAAGTTTTTTTTAGTTATTGATAAGAGTTGAGTTTAGAAAGATGATAATAATCATACTGGTGTTTACTCAAATGGTATAGGGACCCTTAGTTTCATTTTTTAACTCAAGGGTTCTTGAAAAAAATTTATCAGATGTTTAGTTAATTGACATTAACTTTTGAAAATTAACTCTTACATGTGTGTGTAATATACTAAAATTTTGGTTTTCGTATTTCCTATACTGTAATATACAGGATTCATGGTATAAACGTTACACTTACCAGATATTTTGGATCCAAGAAAGATAAAATTATTAATAAAAAATTCCAGATATTTTGTTCTATACGACTGTGGCTGCAATGATGATGATGATGATGATGGCCGCCATTATATGATTCCATACACGTGTTGTGTTTGGTTTCAAGGTCATGCGAGTTTTTTCGCCCTTATATTTTGTTTATTAGAGTTTATGTTAATACTGGGCGAGTTTGTACTCTTAGGCATTTAGTACACGTATTTTCCAGTCTCTTTTTCAATATTCCAGTATTTAATTTAATCTGCTCGTCAGAAATTGGGGTAACTATACAAAGGGATTATTCTGACAATATTTTGAAGCTAAGAAAAAATATGACAAGTGTGTTCCTAATCCTGTTTGTTGACCTCTTGTCTAAAGTGCCCTCTTGTGTGCAATAAATGAATTTTTTCAACTTGATGATTTTTGTGCTTTGCGCCATCTTCCTCAAAGAGCAGTTTTTATTATTCTCTAGTTTCCTCTAGCAGAGCAGTCCATTTTACAAATGTGATAGGCATAGTTCCACCAGAGTTCCACCAGACTTCCACCAGAGTTCCACCAGACTTCCACACCAGTTCCACTGAACGTCCACCAAAATTATTTTATTCTGTCTACTTTTCATGTGATAAGGTACAAAGTGAGATTGAGGTGAGGCTTCTATATATATTTTGGCTCTAATATTTACACCAGTGGTACTCAGTATATATTTTTTCTGTCCAGAATTTGATATTTTTGCCTCAAAAGTCAACTCAAAAATGTCAAACTCAACCAAATGGTTCTACTAAACGTCAGGCTTGTACACAATCTCTCAAACCAGGTCTGCGTTCAAAGATTAGTGCTTAATAGACAGTTTCTTTACTTGACCTGGATCCAATTTTTATAACCAGCCAATAACAAGTGCTCTTTCACCTCCTCTAATAGAAATACGCCTATCCAATTCTCATCCATTCTAGTCTAATTAATTGAATCAAATACATAAAATACTGGTTAGTAGAGATTTAATAAATAATGAAAAGTTTTGTAATTATTTATTTACAAATTCAAGCACAAGTCATTTATAGAGAATTAGTCATAACATACACTTTGGATAATTTCCATTTGAGCTGAAAAATGCGATGGAGAAGAAATGTCCTCTGTTTCTACAACTTATACCATTTTTTCAAAAATTTCTTTTAAAGAATTAAACAACGACTGAGGTTCAATTCCAATCTTTTCATTTTAAATGCTTTATTTCAATTTTATTACAACTAGCATCTTACATTTTCAGAGATACCCCTTTGATCTCTTTAAGTATTTTTCGATTCTCTTATCCCCAAAAAGGTAAGACAAAGTCTCGGATACAAAGTACCTGCTTATATTTACACACCCTAAACTTGACCTAAGTGTTTCTATACATAAAATTTAATTTTTCAAGAAACGGGTAGTGTGGACACTTATTTTATTACATACATACCCTTCCTCAACAATTCTTTTAAAATCTTTATGTCTAAGATTCTTAATGCTATAGTCCTTGGGTATACCACCCTCTTTTACAATTTCTCTTTTCAAAACGAGGGTCTATCTTAATACTATACTGGTTGCTTCCAGTAGAATAAAATTCTAAAATATGATCCGCTTGAAGCTTAAGGAGCCAAGGTACACCTCGATTCGAATCATCAAACAGGGGATGATCGCGCTCAAGGTTACTAAAGTCAAAAATATAAGAAAGGGCCTTTAAATTCAAAATGAAGTCTGAGCGGGACCATGCTATCTCTGCTGCAATCGAATCCGTGTGGGTATATAGATGACAGAACCCAGACAATTGAATTTTAAAACCGTCATAGACCATTCTGTAAAGGTTTTCCTTTGCATTTGAAAGTACAACGAGACCAATTAGCCTGAAGTTACCATCAATAACAGCCTCTTTCTTGAATTGAAAAAGGGAACATTTTTCATTAATAATCTCAAAATTCTCAAAATTTTCTTTGGCCAAAGAATCCCGCGCTTCAACCGAGCTGTAAATAAACTTTGAGTCTGGGTAGGACGAAGGGTCGGAGAGTAGTTTTCCCACAAGGTTATTAATAAGGGATTTCCGAATTTGCTTAGCCAGTTCTGTCTTTGCCTCATTCCTTGCTCTCACATTATATGATGCAAATGATTTAAAAATCTTAGCTTCCCTAAACTTCATTCCTACGTGACATTTTACAAGCCTAACTCCGTGGGTCATCAGCCAATGCAAAAAGGTCCAATAATATACCTGTTCCTTTTTTTCATACAATGAAAGTAGAAGCCGTTCTGATTCGATAAATTTCTGTTCTCCTTCAAAATGTCCCCTCTGCTGATCAGAGAGCTCTGAAAAACGTATACGCCTCCTCTCGTAGGGGTAAGAAAAATCTGAAATTCTTTCCCTCAACGCATCCTCAATTACCAAGTCCACCACAAAACTATAACCCCAATCCGATCCACAGTCAGGAAAGGCAAAGTTAAAAGATTCAATATCTTTTTGACTCATAAGACTAATTTTTTTATGTGGTAGTCTTTCTAGTAAAGATTTTGTATAGCTCATTGAAATGTCTGCATACAAAATATCTTTAGGAAGCTTAGACGAATCAAAATTGGAGTTTCTCTTTGAATTTGAAATACTCTTTAATTTCGTAGTCTGAATAAGCCCTCCAAATGTTCCTTTTGAAACAATTTCATCAATCTTCTTGTCAGTTACTATTTCCAATTCCAATCCCTTCTCCCATAGAAGGGCAGCCTGTTTTGAAAATGAAGATACACTCCAAAAGGCCGCCAAATCCAAATTGTACTCTTTATAGTACACCTGCCTAAAATATTCGAACACATCAGCTGTGTTTTAGCCGAGCAAGCCTCTTCAATGATCTCTGAAAGATTCATCTGCTTGTGGTGTGTAAAATTAAATTTCCTCCCTCCTGTCTGGGTGTAAATGGTTTATCTTTAAAGGACTCAAATTCTTCAAGAGAAGAAAAGGTTGGGGAAAAAGGGTCGTCTGGAAATACAACAGTCGAAGTATCCCCACCTTCACCAAAATTTTTTTTAAATATGTTAAACGAAAAATCTGACCCTCCAATTCTAGCGCCAAGTCAGATATACAACAGTCTGGTCTAAAATTTTTCACATCTGTCAGTCTGATACCATAATGAAACTCATAGGATGATCTACAAACTGTCCGCCTAAGCTGTAATCCCATTAATCCTTGTGATTTTCTAGAAATTGACATTACAAGGTCAAAACTAGTTTTCATTTTGCATAAGATTAATCTAAATTCATGTTAAAATGCCATCGAAAGAGCAGTCAGGTAATTTGTCGGTTTAATTTGTAGATTACAGGCATTACAACATGAAGTGCTAGGATGGAGTAAACCTGTATAGTGATCGTGATTGTACGTCTTCCAGTTTTCTTTATTAAAGGGCTCCCCGCATACATCACAATGAGTTGCTTGCTCGTGACGCTCCCGCGTCTCTTGTCTGGCACAATCGTGTTATTTGTAACCTTTATCTTCCCCACCAACTCGTTAGACAAGTCCATAGTAAGTGAAAAAAGTGGTCAATACAATCGGCCCCTTGGTAATAAAATCTTCGAGTTCTCCCACCCTTTTCCAGACATAACAGAGAGTAAGCAATCGGCTCTTTTTTGACCACGTGAGATGAATTGGATCCAAACTTTTCGTTTTTTTTAATGTTCAGGTAGAATATCTTGTAGTAAAAAATGAATGGCGAATAGAGCAGATCGTGAAATTGCGTAAACTTGACAGTGTTACTCTTGGCGATCTTTGTTTTGATAGGATCATTTCCGCAAGTGTGGGATTGTACACTCGAGTATTGTAAATCAAACCGTCGTTGACACTTGAAGCAATAATCGTGTCTCCTTGACCCATGCTTCCCTTCAAATGAAAAAAAATCCCTAATACAAACAGTGAGAATTATCACCATTAACCGGGTCCCTGAGAATAAGTAGGTTGACCTTATGTAGCCTAAGGTCCCTCGTAGCTCTGAGAACAACAGTGTCCATTCCTACATGTGTATACACGTTTATACTCATGTTTGGAAATTTTTCCTCAGCCAATTCAATATCTACAAAAGAACCTCCCGCTATGTGATCTAGAAAGCTTAGATTTAACCGGCCTTAAAATGCATCGTAACCCTTTGGGTCGTCTAATATTCTTTTTGCTATAAGGGACTTTTGGTATTCCTTTTGTCCCATCTTTTGCTGTTTTACTAGTCCTGTGTGTACTATTTCTTCGGCATACAATGCGCATAAAATGGAAAATTTTGAGCAGTCCCTCTACTCTTTAATATTAATTAATGATTTTCTTCCAGACAATATAGCAGGTGTCGAAATATATCCCCTCCCTCGGATAGGGTTCTAAATTTCTACATGTACCTGGAGCTCCTTTAACTGCGATATTTACCAATTACTTCCGTTTGAAAGGTATAAATTTAGTGAAAAAATTATAAAACTACATGAGTTTAAAAGAACCTTGGGAATAAAATTAGATTGAGTCAAGGGCATAAACGGAGACCCGATTGCATTATTCTTATGGGTTACGTTATGTGTGATTTCAATCATATCCGCTAATATTCTAAAACTAACTCTAATACCAAGAAAATGATCAATCAGTGCTGATAATAATCTTACTAGCAGTTGGTAGACTGTTTCGAAATCACTCGCCACCCTACACTCGTCTTCATTGATTTGGGTAATGTAGATTAGAACGGATCCTCGGAGGGAAAATTTGGCTTCTCGGAAAGGTTTAATATCCAAGTTATCTAGACTAACGAATTTGGCCCGCCCGAATCTTAGTTGTGGGCAGCGCTCCTCATGATGTTCCAATGAAAAAAAAGAATGTCCACAATATGCAGTCATGAGTCTGAAAATGAGAAAATATATTTTAAGCTTTTTTATTAAACAGATTATGCGTTATAGCTTACCAGTTCAGTGTGAATAGCCATTTTGTTATACTGGCGACAACTAAACGTACAGCTCCCATCAGGCCTTTGATAAGCACACTTGATCTGAAAATAAAAATTACAACTGTTATTAGACACTTGTATGCTAGACTGGCTGAAAATGTTAATAAAAAAGAGGTATATTTCCCTTTCAGTTTTTATATATTCAAAAGAAATTAACCAAATTTCCAAATTAACCAAAAAATGATTACTTACCAGAGAAATTCTACGTGTCCCACTTGAAGAAGGAAATTCGCCTTGATTGTTCACGTCATCCATTTCACAATTTTTAACTTTTTCAGTTTAGTCCAAATAATTTGAAAACAAATTTACAGTCAATGGTTTGTTACAACAGTCACTCGACAGTAAGTTTTTATTAACTGATAATACTATTTTTGTTTCCAACAGTTTTTATTGTGGAGAGGGATCCATAAATTCTAAACAATACTCACGAAAATATACTACTAGATTATATGCACAGTTTCTCGCAGTAGAGTGTTCAACCATACAGACAGCACAGGCTTCTCCACTTGCTGCATGGTTTCCAATGATAATGGGTAATAGTTCTTGTGCTCTGAGATTTCGAAAATGCACATTTTCAACCGGAATGAACATGGGGTTTTCTGAAATTTCAGTTTCAAAGCAGTTCCAAACATAAGTCTGGAGGCTTCTTAAAATGATGAGACTCCGATTGGAAAATACAGCAGAAAGAACATGTGTTGAAGATCTTGAAAGATAGAATACTCTTTCTCCTTTGTGTGAAATCACAGCAACGCCTGATAAAATTTCACCCCGACGATTCTCATAACACGAGATAACCATGTAGTCGTAGAGTACCATATTCAATACAAGTTGTAATTAAATTGGATTCATTTGTACACTCACAACTTGAGAGAAATTCTAGTTTGCATAGGAATACACGAAATGGTACTGATGTATTTCATCAAGAGGCGTCCAAGGATAAAAGAAAATGTAGATATGCTAAGCCTTATAGTAAAATGTAACACAAAAACTATATTGCCGTTTAATTTAAAGGAAATAATAGTACTAGTCCCTTTAACTCACCTAAAAGGGTGTAAATACATGAGATGAATGGCTCTTTCCCGTTGAAAGACTTTAGAATCTTGTTTATATCCTCAAGGGCAGTACCATTCAACGGATGATCGGGCCAGAGGGATCTATACAATACTCCATCCTTTTCCCCTTGAAAGGCTATAGACTCTTTAGATTCATTGGCACGATCCATAACCAAAAGCCCTGGCTTTATATGTGACTTTTCATCCGTACAAAAGAAATTTTGACTCGCTTAAAAGATCCAACTCTTGAGATACACTTGCCCGCGCTCAATATATTCATTGCAAAAAAGCACTGGATCCATCTGACTGCTTAGTGTATGACAATAATGAGATCATGTTCTGTAATATACTTATAAATTCAGTTAAACTAACCTCCACAGACTCCGACAACGGCAAACAAAACCAAAAACTTTACCGCCATGGTAACAACCAGACTGGTCAACGACTCGAATGCAAATGAATTGAAAAACGAAAACTCCTTCACTTCTTACTATTGTTTTACTGATTCTAGTCTAAACGCCTCTAATAATGTACTCTTTTTCACGACAAAAACAAACGTTTGGATAATTTTTATTAACAAATTCTTTGAAACTTAAAATGTACGATTAGACATACTTATTTTAACATCAAAGGGCAAGTCCCATTTACACTTTGGAAGACTTTTTTGACAGAATCCCTCCCTATTCTCTAAACATGGAAGTAATAAAGTACAAAAGTCCTGGACAATACTTTCATTTTTCTTAAGACAGGTAATCAAAATCTTTTAAAATTGCCTTCAACTGTCTACCTTGAGCTAATCCATTGAAAACATACAAGCAGTATAGACCACATGATGGGGTGTTGTCTGGTTAAACGGGTGAAAAGCTCCTCTCGTAAATTTTTGTAAAGGGACCGTACGGCTGAGTGAGATTGTAATCTTCCGGAGAGCATCCCAGACTATCAAAGAAGATGACAAAGGAAGGTTTAAGATGAGCGCATAATACCCAATGGTAGCCTAAAAGCAATAAAGAAAGAACCATGCATTAGTCAAATTAAATTTGAGATCATGTCTAAAGGGCGAGTATTGAAAATAATGATTGAAAAGTTTTTACAAGGTATCGACTTACCAGGGGTACCAGAAGTCCCTGTAGTTTGTATACAAGCAAAGGGTGGTTTGGTGTTTATTTTCACAATCTCATCATTAGCTACGACAAAAGTCCGGATGAAAGGGTTTGTACATTTTTTTTACACAATCCATTTCCCTCTTTAGTGTAAAAGTGTCCATTTCAATCTCTGAGAATTTCCACCTCCCTTCTTTTGTCGATTGTCAACACGTTGGTAAAAGTACCCAAAACAATCACCTCGACAGCCTTTGTTGTGGTCTCACTAAGGTTGAGTGTAACCTGTAGATTATATGGCTACTGTAGTAAAAAAGGTTTGCTATCAAGACTAATGTATAAACGACTCACCCCAATGGCCCCTGAGCGTAGAGGTAGTAAATCCGTAGACCCTGCCACATGAGTAATCTCAAAAAGATACAGACAGTTTTCCACCTAGACAAAAGTAAACCCATCATAAAAGAACCCTTGGAATTGAGAAAAATTCTTTTACTAAAGATCCCGCTCTTACTTTGTAGTTACTTCTGTCTATCCCGTTTCCAGTGACTCCTTGTCCCAAGGCTCCAAAGGTTGAGTTGTATGCTTGCAAGTACAAGTCTGTTCTATAGCTGCATAGAATTTCCTTGTAGAATAGACTCGCCTCATCACTCTTGATACTAATAGACGTCAACCCAAAGTTGGCAAAGTTCTGACAACTGGTTTTGAAGCTTCCCAGAAATGAGGCAGACTCCACGATTCCCACCAAAATCATGGACGGCTTGCGAGCTGAGAATATTTGCTCGGTTGTGTAAATGGACGTGCCTATGGGGATTCTTGACCGCTTCAATTCCAAGTCCCTCACGCTATAGATTGCCTTTGCTCCAGAAGCAAACAGCTGTTGGTGTCTAGGCACAATCTGAGGGTTCACTGTGTGACCCTTTAAATAGAGGGAAGTTTCTTCAATGGAAAATGTATATGGCTTGTCGGTAGACGTATCCAAACAAAAAAAGGCGGGACTTTTGATGAATGTAATATCAATGTTTATACCACTTGGAATCCAAGACAATAGTTCAAACAAAGAGGCACTCGGTCTTCCAAGAAAGTCCACAGTCTTTGACAGAGCCGTCATTGCCTTTCTAGCTACAAATCCCGTATTACTATCAGTAAACTGGTTTTAGAGAGAGTCTAGGTAGTAGCCAATGGCAGTAGAAAGACTTGTCTTTACATCTAAACCCTTTTTCAACAATGTAGAGAGGATACCACGATAAGGGTACATGATGTTATAGTCTGTCATCTGCTTCCCTTGAACTGTGATTTGGCAGTTTTGGAAATAGGCGTAGAAAAATTGATTATAGACTGCAACATTTTCGCTGAGGGCTAGAGCTAAACCGTCACTGTTTAAAACTTTGCTTTTCTAGTACATGTAGCTTGAGGCAAAGTCAAAGTAAATGTTTGGAGCAATGGAGTGGGATATATGGAACGTAAAACTGGTGTTGTCTTTGACTGTGTTTACCGGAACAATTTTTATATAATCAGACTGTAAAAGACTCACATCCAATACTGGGCTTGAAAAAATGTCCAATTGAGATAGGAAGCTAGGCTTTGGGCCTGAAACGTGTGAATGATCCATTTTATTTTGGGACATTAAACTTGCGCTGGGTCTGTCTTCCACAACATTTTTTCTTTCCCGATTTGGAAGAATGAGCAGGACTCTTCTTCTTGAAACTGGATTTTGCAACTGGTTTGATTTTGATTTGTTTAATATTCTTATAAGCGTGTCTACGTTTGTTTTGTCCATTTCCTTTTTGATTAAATTTGGCGGCAGACTTTTTCCCTCCTCTACCCTTCTGACCCTTTCCCTTTTTTGCCTTTTTTACACTGTGCACCGGGATTGTGTAAGGGAACACCAAGGGAGTTAAACCGCCGTAACCAATTTGAGTAGGTGTTGAAATATCCATTTTTCTAAGTTTATAGACCCCGTCTTCACAATAAACTTCAAGCATATGGGTCTTACTTTTACAAATAAATTTTATACAAGAACTGGCTGGAGCAAAGTCAATTTCTACACTGAGACTTGTGGCGAGACGACAGTCATTTAAATCAAAACGTTCTGTTTTGAAAATGGAGCAAGACTGTTGTATGTCTGTCTCTCATTTCAGGAATTTGATTCATGTTTTCATTGCAAAGTTGAATCTCAATGTCTTGAATAGTGTCTAGGTCAACAACTGGGTAGTAGAGGAGATTGGCGGGATACTTGTGAACGAGACTCACGTCTGTCGTAGATTTTCAAGAGACAATTTGTGTGTCTGTTGAAAAAATCCTCAAGTAAGGGATACTTTTCCCATTGAAAAACTGAGGTTCGATTACATTGGACAAAACCAACAGATGATCATGTAGAACATCAAGATCAATGTTAGCGACGCTGGGGGAAGAAGGGTGGTCGTAGTTGAACCAAAAGGGAGAAACGATCCCAAAAATTGTTTCTAGGAGGGTGGAAAATCTCACCATGTAACCAGATCTTTTAACACCGTCAGCAGATATTACATTTCCATCATACGTAAAAGAAATTTTATACGTCTGGAGTGATGTGTTGATATTTTTTATCAAAGAGTCTACTGTTGGCTTGGCTGGTTCTTCGACTGTAGCATAGGACAGTTCGTCTTGGAATATATTATAGCTCAATGGCATCGTAAGATCGATATCATTTAACATGTCATTACTTGGTGAGTTTTCTGCCATTGTCTCTCCTTTGGAGAACAATGTTACATTAAATCCAAAGGAGAAAGCATTCTCTTGGGGTATCTCGACTTTATCCTATTCGTCTTTATTGCTGAAACCAAACAGGACTTTGTGGACTTTGTCAACACGTAAAAAACATCCCAATGTGGGGGCATTTCGCTGAAACAGTTCATTGGACTTGTTTAGAATTTCCTCATATCTTGAAACTTCTTTTTCCTAGACATTGATGATCATTTTGTATCTCAAGATGACTGTAATCTTATTGTCCCCGTCATGGTGACCAAATATAGTTTCCTTATCCTTGTTTGCCTTTGAAAAATAGCACAAATCACACAAGGCAACTTCAAGGAGTAATGATTCACCACACTTTATTTGATCTAATAGTTTATTACGAAAAGAGTTAGTTTTGTTTGCTGGAAATTTCTAGACGAGTTACTACTCATAGTCACATACTTTGAGAATGGTGTCATTTTTCTGAGAGCCATTATGATTTGGCGGGAATTGGAACTGGATTCAATTCTTTGGTCAAGAAACTTCCTGAAACAAAAAAGTAACGTGACCTTGATACTTGGCGTCTAATTTGAGACTGAAATCAATTAGCAATAATTTCGTCTCCTTCAAGAGTTTCCAAATAGTAAAATGAAGGGACAGCTTTGATTGTTTTCTTATCCTAGAAGAATCCAATCATGAGTCTATGATTCAATGAAATTCCCGTCAAAAACTTACTTGAAGCTGTTGGTTGAATATGACTGAGTCTTTGATGCTTTTTCAAAGGTTAGTCGATTACTTGCGATCCTTACAAACTGTCCGACCTAAAAACTTAAGTTTAAATTTCCGCTTCCCGATTGTCTGGGACATTTCTTACTTTATACTTTGGAGTTTGGGGTTTGGCCATGATTAACTTGTTGTAAACATTTCAAAATACCAAGTCTTTGGTGGCGGGATCCAGGGCCTCTGTAGGGGTAATTTTTATAGTAGAATGGTATCTAAGGAAGAGTATGTGTCTGGTAAATTACATTATATTTACAAAAGGTTCGTTTTTGGATACCTGTTGTTGTAATTTCGAACGACGTGAGGACAGAGAGACTTGAAAGAAGCCCCAGAATCTACCTATTCCATTCTAGTCATGGTTTTTCCAAGGGTCTCTATGCCTACAACAGAGTACACTTGTTAATGTATAGACTCTGCAGGGTATATATCCTATTACCTGAGATGCCTTTCTAGTTGATCTCACAGAGTAGAGGTGAATGTTATGATCTTTTAAATAAGAGTCCATGTTGTGATTCCAAAATTCCTTTCCATGGTCCGATAGTATGAAATGAGGATAGTGCTAGAAAGTTTTCATATGACTAGAAATGCCTTTAAAGGCAGGAATGACTCACCCCAGATTGCTTAAAGACGCTTTTGAGCGCGGCCAAAACTGATGGGCCGTTCTTGTGTTTGGTATAGGCTGTATATAGAAATCGGGAAAACATATCCAAATTTACAAGTACAAAGGAAAACTTTTCACGTTCTGCGGTTTCCCTGTCTAACTGCATGGCATAGCTCATATAGGGGGAAAATGTAAGAGTGGGAAGGGTTTTGGGCTTTTTAACAACGGAGCGATGAATGGAATATGACTCGATGCCAGACAAAATCTCCCTTATTTTTTTGGGTCCTTGTACTTTCCTGTTTTAAGAAACGTAGGTAAACCACTATAACTCTCTTTTTTTTAACTAGATAGTTTTTTTTTATTTGTCTTGCAGACATAATGAAATTCTTTTACAAAATACAAAATGAATGAGATGAAAATTTTAAAGGTGCAATTGTTTTAAAGTTTCCACTTCCAGAGTCTGTAGGCGGGAGACTTCCTCTTGCCACTGTCGTAAATGTTGACTGTGATTACGGACAAGAAATTCGCTAAAGTTTTTTGAAAAAAGCAATCCTTCTAGAGATTTCGATCTACCTGTTGATAGAAAATGTTGAAATATTTTAAATGAAACACATTATTATTTATTACCCAATGCGACGTAAATTATCTGCGGATTCATTTTGCAGAACATGCTATCAAACTCCTTGTCTCCTGGATGTCCAATGACAACACTTTCATAAGTCTGACCCTGAAACGAGGAAAATCAATTTCTATTCTTTATCCAAATAATTATTTCCCAGACCTGTGCTTTGTGAACTGTCATGGCTAATGCCAGCTTCAAAGGATATTGTGTACGTTGAAACGATTGCCTGAGGAAGGGGTCATAGATTGAATAATTTACTGGTGTCATGGGAATATCGTTACGGAGTGCATAAAACTTGCCACAATAAAAATCTGGTTTTACAAAAATATAGGTAGGGAAGCCTGCGTCGTCCAATGTTTGGCTAATCTCGGTCACTGTCGCTAGAGCTCCATTATATAATCCTAAAAAATTCAAGGTTAAAGCATAGTGTGGGGTAAATAGCTCACAAGGCGTACCTGCGTCGGTGAAGAGATTTCTGAAAAGATTAAAATCATCAACAGACATGAGTAAAAGCATATTTTTAAAAGATAAACCCTCTTTAATCTTTTCACCTTGTGATCATGACCCTAGCTCCTACACAGATTGTAAGCGTTTCAAATGATTCCAAGGCTCCCTTCCGTCTGTCCACCGAGTTGATGTGTACAATTTCACTTTCAAGGTACTTGAGCTTATGTCTAAAGGGAAAGAGGAAAGAATATTATAGGATTGGATATAAACTCCAAATGAAAAGATATACATGTTTTATGAATCGACTCTTTTGTTATCTCCAAAGAGATAGGGTGAGTCGAGGAACCTCTCCAGCTCTGTTTCTTCAACATTGTCAATCACCCTTGTCTGTAGAGCTTCACATCGTCATCAGCAGAGGGAGGATACTTACCTATCTACTTCTTTTTGGGTATTGCACCTGCACCTCTGTAACTTCGTATCTTTCCGATTCATGTAATTTGAGGATGAATGGAATGTCCTTATAAAAAAGTATTTTAAGTATTTCTGGTTTTTAGGCATTAGGAAGTACTTTCGAAAGTAATTTTGAATATTAAGTAATTAAAAAGTACTTTGTCAAGTAATTTGGTGTATTAATCGTTTTTCGAGGATAATTTACCTCATATTCGCTCTAAATTTGCCGATGAGTCAAAATGATAAACTGCAGAGCGTAAAAGGTCACAATTTTGTTCAAAGAAGTATATTTAAAATTAAATTATACGTTCATTAAATTTTCGGCAAGGCGAATTCCGAGGGACCGAAATAAATTGGACTAAAGTGTGCAGTTGGGACCCAAAGATTTAAGCGGAACCTTCAGTTGCAACAAACGCTTTTTTGCGGTCCCAATTATAATAAAGACATGCTTTTATGTCGGTTAACACGAGCGCCTAATAATGGTATGCTTTCTGGAGAAACCAACTTTTTTTTTCAAAAACAATTTAATGAAAATTTCCTTTAAATTATATAAAAACCATCTGACTTATGTATTAGAGTTGCGATAAGTGTTTGAATTAAACATTCCTTAAACAATAAATCAAACAGTTCGATTTTTATGATCCAAATTAGTATACAACCGGGTTTTTAAGCTTCAATTAAGTGAATTAATTTAAAAAATTGTAAATACTTACCAAAAATAACAAAGTATTGTTAATTATTTTGTACTTTTTTATCAGTATGTCGTCACTTTTTGGCAAGTATTTAAGTAAGTAAAACGCTGTTGTTTAGAAAGTATATATCCGCCCTCTGTTCATCAGTGAGTATGCCCATCCTCACTCTTGAAAGAATCCCTTTAAACATGGCTTGCACTGTACCTTGACGCATCATCTCATCCAATAGGATAACATGATCAAATGTAGCATATGCGTTCATTATATCCCTAACCAATCCAGTTGATTCGTCTTGGCGGTAGAAATATTGTAAATATATTCTCAACCCTTACTGTGCCAAGTCTCCCATCATACAAATGGTCAATCCTCTCCATGGTTCGCTGGGATTGAAAATGGCTCGAAGTCTACGCTCAATGTATCCAAGTAGTTCAATCTCCAACAGACTCAACTCATCAAAGATGATAAGTTTCACCCCTTTGAGCCTTTCAACGGGAAAAGCCGTATGCTCTTCGGGTTGATTTCTCTTAAAGTTCATACTAAGAGAGAGCCCAGAATGAATAGTCTGTCCATCCAAAAAGCCATGGAGATGTGATAAAAAATAATACTCGTGTCATGCGCAAAAATTTCCAATACAAGAGGCAAATGATGCACATCCTGTGAAGCTGAAGACTCGGAATTTAATTTTTCGTGTGTCGAGGAATGGACGCAAGGCAAAGTTTATACATGATTTTCCTTCAGACATAGTAAAAAGGCATGAATGAGTAAAATTTAAAGGGAAAAAAGGGAAATTGTAAACTGATAGTACATGTTCCAGCTGGGCCATGGCAAATGATCCTTTTCCCTCCAAGACCAAGTCAAAGACTAGACGTTGTTTTTTGTTCAGCTGTTCGGGAAGCACATGGGGAAAATTTCTATTCACATCTTGTGTCTTTACAAACTCTATAAACTCTGCTGGGTTGGAGGGATTAAGTTTTTTTTTTCGGGAAATTTTCGCTTCCGCCAACTCATGTTTATGGCACTAAATTGTAGTATTTCTTATCGCCCTAATTGGGAACTTGGAAATGTAAACAACACCAAAATATTTCAACAGCAAGTTTTTCAGTAGAGGCAAGTGATGCTTCTTTGGTTTACCACATTGAAATTCGAATCCTCCAACAGTAAACTTTCTCTTGCTCGTCCACTTGGATAAACTGTTCAGCACAGTCACTAGATTAATAGTGGAAAGTCTGGTTTCAAGAGAACACATGTGTTGTGCGTATCCATCCCAAAATAGTCCACAAGACATACACTCTTGGAAACATTCCCTAACCATGAGTTCAATTTTTCTACAACGTTTCCTGGAAAGTTTTGATTTCATATGCTTAATAGTCGTTTGATTGTAAAGTAAAACTTTCCGCGGTTTGTTTTTAGTTCTCATTTTATAGCTGTAAACTAATAATTACTTACTAGACAAAATCTCGTAATGTTACACCGGTTTCTAGCCACAGGAACTTTTACCCAGTCGTCTGATTTAACGTATCTAACCAAATGAAACTAATCTTCCTAGAGCTCTTTATAATTTTTATTCGACAATAACTAAAAATTGTTCTGGAACATTTGTCAGCAAATTTAAAGATGGTTCCAGAAAGTTGAAAATAAGACTGAGGCGTTCAAGCCAGCTCCAGTTGAAACTAATACATAATGTCATGAGGGAGACATCTGGAACTTGGACATTCCTCATTATAATATACAAATACTTTCAGGGTAAGTTTGCTGGAGTTATCCTTGTAAAATCTCAAGACAAATGACTGGAGCAATGGGTTGAGTACAGGGAGGTTTTGGTGGAAGGAACTAAAATATAAATATCCGACGCACTTGCCATCTTAACCTCACTTTCATTTTAAACATTTACTTGTTCACAAGTGATCAGAAAAAGTTAAATTTCTCAAGTGCCAAAGAACCAAAAAGAATACGTCGCTCTCTAAACTGTCTGGTAAGACTTTACTAACTGGACTTTTTACTTTTCACTATTTTACAACAAATTATTCAGTCGAGGAACTAAATCATTCATTTATATTTTGTTTTCAGACTGCACTACCTAGCAAAAAGTATCCGCATTCAAGCGGAAAATAATGGATGATGAGGATGAAGCTCCTATCAGAAGCAAAAGAGCTGCTGAAATTCTTTGTGGGGCAGTAGATGTGGCGGGAACGACAAACACAACTATACACAAGGAAGCGTTTCTTGACGGAGGGTCGTCTTACATGGAAAGATGTAAGAGCATGAAGTTGAACTGTTATACCAAACAACTGTTGTTCCAAGAGCCCGGATTGGTGAGGAAATTTAGAACTTCGATGACATTTCATACTCGTCTTGAATTCGACCGTTATTGCCAAGGTAACTTAAATCCTATTTCTGAATTGGTTATTCTCTTTGTCTACAAGTTTAAAATTCAATCTCATTTATATCATAGCATACAAGATTTATATCAAAAAGAATAATATGAATAATGCTCCAACTATAATAGGAATTTTGTTGAAAGAGGCAAATGAAATATTGGACTATATGAAAACGACTTGTATTGAAATTGACGAGTCTGTAAAAGAAAAGATACCAAAGTTTCACTACGGAGAAGGAGAGCTGAGAGAACCCAAGGAGTTGGCTTTTTGGCTCAATGGCGATACTTATTATAGGTAATTAGTTGTTAAACAAGATATGTACATCATCCCGAGACCCTTTCCAAGTACACTTTTCTTTTATTTGATAGCTCTACTTTGAAATTTCGAATGCGGTTCATTCTCATAATGAGGGACCGATACCAAATCTTCCTGAACGTACCGGCCGACAACACGAAATTTGAAAATTACTTCGGTGAGTTTACTTTGTATATTGATAATTATAAAATAATTTATTCAATGCCTCTGGGTTTTTAGGGCCAAAACTTATTTTCTGTAGAGCCGATCTCAACGAACTCATCAAAACAATGGGTGAAATTTTGAATGAAGTGGATATGGAAGAAGCATAAGGAGGAGAAGAGTATGTGTCATGATTTGTAGCTTGTAGTCTGTGAAAAGTTTTTAAATACATTCCCAGCCAAGTGAACATGTAAACATAATTAAATGTTTCTGATAACTTTTATTTTATTTTTACAAATTTTAATAAAAATTTTAAATTCATAGTGACATACAAATGTTTATTGTAAGTTAAAATTATTGGGAAGAGCGATCTGGAGGTGGGGAGGTATGTAGAGGGGGAGGTAATGGACGCTTACATTTTTACAAGTTTTAAACTCAGCAACAATTCTTCTTTTTAATCTTTAAAATTTATAAATAAACCTTTACGCTCACTATCGGAGAAATGTAGAAAACATGTGGAGTGTTGATTCCTCAGCCGTAAATAATAAAATGAATGTTGAGAGCCAGCTAGTAACATGAATGGGAACGGGTTTGTCTCAAGAAAAGTACATGTAGTACATCAGGTGCAAATTAGAGGGCGGGAGAGATTGAATATTGGAAATGAGAGTGGAAAATTCGTGTACTAAATGCTTAAGTGTACAAACTCTTCTAGTATTAACATAAACTCTAAAAATTCTAATAATAAAAATTATATAAACAAAATATAGGGGCGAAAAAACTCGCATGACCTTGAAACCAAACACAACACTTGTATGGAATCATATAATGGCGGCCATCATCATCATCATCACAGCAGCCACAGTCGTGTAGAACAAAAATATCTGGAATTTTATTAATTTTTTGTCTTCCTTGGATTCAAAATATCTAGTAAGTGTATCGTTTATATCATGAATCCTGTATACTAGCTTATAGGAAATACGAAAACCAAAATTTTGGTATATTGCACACACATGTACGAGTTAATTTTCAAAAGTTAATGTCAATTAACTAAACATCTGATAAATTTTTTTCAAGAACGCTTGAGTTCAAAATAAAACTAAGGGTCCCAATACCATTTGAGTAAACACCGGTATGATTCTTATCATCCTCTTTCTAAACTCAACTCTTATCAATAACTAAAAAGAACTTCAGATTCCACCCCCATAAATTTCTTCTTCTTTTTCTTTGTCAAACGTCCATCTTTAATGGGAGCCATAACTGTAGAAAATGGGGTCGAATAGACATACTCGACGCCATATACGTAAACATAAACTCCATCTTCATTGAGAACAACACTACCATGACATGAACTCCCATCTTTATTGGGATATAGAACTACATGGCATACCCGACGCCACATACATAGAGACATGAACTCCATCTTCATTGAGAATAGCATTACCATACCATGAAGGGATATATAGAACTATATAACAAGCAGCCATGTTTTTTTTGGTAGACCTTTTATACTAACTAACCTCTTTTGAATAAACGAAAAAAATTCTCAACCAGTGTTTTCCCTTGATAACTGTAATTATAATTTTACTGACATTCATTTCTGGTGCAAATTATACTACCATGCGCTTCTTAAGTAGTCTACACTTTTGAATTAACTTTTCCCCTCCAGTTTGTGTTTACCTGGTTATACTGAAACTTATCTCGCACTTATGCCAGGTGACGTCTGCATATATGGGCTGAAAAACTCAAGTCTAGAATCCAACCAGCAGATCTATTTGTTGGCGAAATTCTGTTAAAATGTGACAGGGAGTACTAAAAATCACATTTGACCTTTAGTAACCTCCAGAGGTCAAATGAGAAGCCGAAGGACATTCTGTCCCATTTAAACATTATTTGCATGGAAAGATCTACTTGATTGCAAAGGTTGGATTCGATCCTTCTGTACGCAAAAATTTTTTCTAAGTTTTTTAACACAAATTCCCATCTCGAAAATTTTCTAAGTTTTTTGACTTTTCGGTTCCTTTACAACTCAAAAAACTACCTCTACAAAAGTTGTTGTGAACAACCAATGGAGGAAGATATTCCTCTAACATTTTTCTCCACGATGACCTGGTCAGGGCAAAATTTAGGTTAAAGTAAAAAAGACTTCGGAAAATCAAGAAACCTGAACTTTGACCTGACCAGGTCATCGTGGAGAAAAATGTTAGAGGAATATCTTCCTCCATTGGTTATTCATAACAACTTTTCTAAAGGTAGTGTTTTGAGTTGTAAGGGAACCGAAAAGTCAAAAAACTTAGAAAAAATTTTTGCGTACAGAAGGATCGAATCCAACCGATTGCAAAATCTAATTTAAATCTGACAGGGACTACTAGACAAAATTAATTGTACAGGGTTCTTTCTTTCTTATTTATTTTCTATATGCAAAGTAATTGAGCAAAAAAATTTTGACAATTAATTCTGAACCATCTGGCAGAGAGAATCAGAGCCATGGCTCGTTAGCTAGAGCTAAATCACTGACTTCAGTTTGGTCATACCTACAAAGGAAGCAAACTGCTAAAAGTCTCCTGAGTCCAGAGTCCAATTAGAAACAAGCTGCCAACACACAGCAACAGGAAATCAATCAAATAAATTTGAAGGTGTCAAATAATGAAATTAACTTATTTTCACAATGTGCCGTGCATTTAATGACCAGCTCAGTTGCGAGGGAAGAGTTTGGTGGGAAAAGTGAAGGAGAAGTTTTTGCCTCTCAGCCAAGGATAACAAGCTGAGAATAAAATTGAGACAAAAAGTGTAGACTACTTAAGCAGCGCAGGGTACTAAGGAGCAACTGTTCTACTATCAGACTAGCCTTAAACGGGATTTAAATCTATGGTAGACTATTTATAATCTGTGGTACGTACCATGGATTTAAATACATTGTTGGCTATTTATAATCTATGGTGATGACGTCGTACCATAGATTATAATCCCAAACCATGTATTATAATATATGGTATTTCTGCGCAATTGCGCTAGTGACCCAGTGACCCCTGACCTCCGGAAAATGTTTTAAATGAAACTTTGAGCATTTATCTTCAATTTGGTCTTTGCAGAATTNAAATTTCTGGGACTGATTTTCCTAATTCATTACTTCGAATTTTTTCAACTCAATTTTTACTTTTGTGTATTAACACTGTATTGGTTAATTTAATAATTTATTTATTATATCGCAGCAACGTATATTACAAAAAAAATGGTGTTCATTGTTTCAACCGATTTTCCCTTTATATGTTCCCATCCATCGAACACTTGTCGAGAAGTTTTCAAAAAATTCACCGTCATTTCAATAGGAAGACTATGATCCAATATGTGATGATACTATTTGTAAATGAGTTAACTGACGCCTGTTGTTCACCTAACTCCAACGTGTCCTTTCTCCGGATGATTCTTTTGAGGATGTTAAAAATTTCAATTTATACCTAACGTCACTGTAACTTTTTGGTTGCTCGAGTGATGCGTCGAGTGATATTTTACTTTAGAGAACCAATCCACGGTTGTTATAACGCCTCACTTCCTTCGTCCCTTTCTCTAACTTAAACAAAGTTGATAGTCAACCAACTTCGCGACAGCGCACGGGAGAGTTAGGATAGAGTAACGTCTACATCGAGCTTGAATTCGTCATTGGAATAAAAATATTGATTATGCCTTTAAGATTTCTAATTTCATCTTTATCAAGGATTGCTTCATACGATTGATTCGTATTAGCTACAACACATCACTCATATGATGTATTCAAAAATAAGTTAACACGCTCATTGAAAAACTTTATCAGGTAAACCAGTAAATTTTTTCGTGGCACAAATTGGTACTAAGTCGATAATTCTCTAAATAATTTTATCACTAATAGCATTAAATGAGATTGGATTCCTTATTTTCACGTACACCGATATATACGCGGTTATCAAACTGTTGCTCCGTGCTCTGATACATTGTTTCTTATGGAGAAAAGAGGATTTATTTTTAAACTCCAATATCTCGAGAACGGAAGGGTTTATTTTAATTCTGCAAAGACCAAATTGAAGATAAATGCTCAAAGTTTCATTTAAAACATTTCCCGGAGGTCAGGGGTCACTGGCGCAATTGCGCAGAAATAGCATATATTATAATACATGGTTTGGTATTATAATCTATGGTACGACGTCATCACCATAGATTATAAATAGCCAACAATGTATTTAAATCTATGGTACGTACCATAGATTATAAATCGTCTACCATAGATTTGAATCCCGTTTAAGGCTATTGTGACTATACTTTATATTATAACATTTGATAAGCTTCACTTATGTAATTCATTTACGAATGGATTTGGCTGCGTGCCTATAAATCCAATCAAATAAAATAAAATAAATTATTATTATTATTATTAGTATGGCGCTGCACCGTCTCACGTATAATTTTTTTTTCATCCCTATTGTTTTTTTTTAATTCTTATCCCTATAAACTTTTTTTTTTTTTTCAAAAGTACTTACAAATTTTGTTGTATTTTTCGTCCTTATTAATTTGTAGGTATTTGTTATTGTTATATATTTTTCCATTAGTCTTTATTCGTATAATTTTTTCATTTCTCTTCATTTTTATCGGTTTTTCAATTATTCTTTATTCTTTCAACTCAACAAACTTTTCTTCATCTATTATTCAATTCAAAATTTATTTATTTTTTTGAATTAATTCTATGCATCATATTTTAATATCAGTAACTGACATTAATTTGTTGTAAACTTTTTACAAATTTTTTGGAGTTGTGAGCTAACTACACCGTCATTCACCGTCAGTTATTATTCTGTCTGTTCATTGACTGAAAAGTAACAATTTTAGTGAAAGTCAGTGGAAGAGTCATGTTTTTGTTGGAATAGGTGTCCTTGATTCTTTGTAGGTGTCCTTGATTATTAGCAAGGACGCCTTTCTATTCATTTGCATAATCGCCGCGAAGCAACACTAATTGGTGATACTTAAGGCTAATTTACTATATAACGACAAGTGATCCGTCACGACAAATTGACTTAACGACTGGAACTTGTCGGGACGGTAGTTAATTTATACTCTTACAACAGCTCGAAAATCTGTTATTAAACATGTTTAATATTTGACAGATCGGTCATCCGTCAAAGTTCTCTACCCAAGGGCGTGAATCATTTAGGTTTAAAATTTGAAATATAAATAAAAAAAATATTACAATTTGACTCTTTAATTTGTTAAAGTTTAACATGTTCAATTATTAGTAAAAAATTTAGATTGTAATGAATATCGGATAATTTAAAAAAAATTAGTAGCAAAACGTCAGTCTAGGAAGTTTAGATCAGAGGAAGGTTCTATTTTCATTTTATTATTAGTTATTCATTATAGTTATTCATTTTTTCCAAAACATCAGCGATTTGTTGTCGGTGGAGTATAAATTAACATCCGCCAATTCTACTTACAGAAGAGGTGTTGCGGAATAAATTCCGTCTAAACAACATGACGTGTCGGAACGCTTACGTAAGAGTCTAAAATTAGACTTTAGGATCTTCATGAATTATGAAAAATGGAGCCGATTAACGCAATGTAATTTGCATAATAAAGCATAATTTATTTTGTGTCGAACTTTTACAGTTTTTACCACATTTTATAGCATCGTGAGAGCTAACTGTTATCCGAATACAGTGGTTTTAGCTTAATGTCACCTCCGAGGGAGCCAAAAAATCGGTTGACAGCAGGCGGAGTTGACAATAGCCGATATTGCCAACTAACTCATACTTCATAGATTAGGTGACATAAACCGAAGTTCCTGGTTTTAGAGGCGCATTTTATGATACGATACCTTTTTCGATTTATTTTACAACTTTTGAAGTTATTACCTGAATTTAGAATACTCTAAAAGCAAATTACTTCTTAAAGTAATCAGCAAGTTTTTTTGCAATATGCCAGAAAAATGGCTTTGAGACATTATCGTGTCAGAAACTCCCAAAATATCGGTACTTCTTTGCAAAAGTTCTCCACTTCCAATGTTGCTTATCATTAAAACTTTAAGTTTCTCAATTCTAACCATGTGCCCATCTAAGGTTGGCATACTCGCGGTTGGAATAAACCCGCGACTGCGGGTGAGTATTTAAAAAAGTAAACTTTCACGATCGAGGATCGCATAGTAGAATACAACAAATAGGTTAATGAAACAGTTCCCCCAAGGGTCTCTGACCGCCCACACCATTTAAACAAACACGAGTATATTCTGGGCCTGAGAACCGAAAGTTGCCATTAAAGTGTGGTTATGTGCGGTACATTCTCTTCAAATGGGATGACAATAGGCGGAAGTTCACAATAGGAGGTGTGACAATAGGCAGAGTATTTAGTACATTAGAGCATGGAGTTTAACCGGGGGAAAGCCAACGGGGTAACAATAAGCGAAGTGTGACATAAAGGGGTAGTTACATTAACTGAAACCACTGTATTAACAAATAGACTATTTATATTTATCGAAAACATTTAAAAAATTTTATTTTGAAAATTTTACTAAATTTAGCGATATCTGGGTGCGTTTCTTTTTGGAAAAACTAAATTCTTGAAATTCATGACTAATTCTACTAATATTCTATATAGGAACGTCCGTCTTGCTCATTTATACGGACACAAATCCTTATAAAAGTTTTGGTGCTCATCAGAAAGCCAATATAAGCTTATAAATCAACGCGCATAATATCGCATATTTTTTTTTTAATTTCACGCACAAAAAAGGCGTCCTTGATTATTAGTGATGGCTTTTGTTTCATGTTTTTATGATCATCAACAGACATTAAAATTTTTGATTAATCCTTTCTTTCTTTGTACCCTAATCCTTCGCACTCAAACCGCGGTTTATCTGACAATTTTCTGCATTCATGTGGTTACTTTGTGGTTTGTACATGGGAGCGGTTAATCTCACAAAATGTAGTCGAATGTAGAAACGTATGGTCTAGCGTAATTTATTAATTTCAAGACTAATATTTTCTTGAGCTAATCATGGAATTGGCGCACTTAGCATATATATAAATTAAATTGGCATATGTAAAAATTCCCGCCATATGTGGCGGAGAATTTGATTTATATTTCGTTGTTCAATCTTGAATTTGAAAATTTACGAAGTTCAAGCGTGAAAAGGTTTATTTTGACGTTTGATTTTAGTTTGTTTGATCGAAGTATTTATATTAAGTTGAGAGTAAATTTTAGAAATAGTTTTCAAAATTTCAATTAACATCACACACTCAGTAGTTCTTCGTCAAGAACGGCAAACACAAAAGTATCAATATTTTTTATTTCAAAAAAATTGAAATTGCCATAAAGATCAAGTCATCCTGATTCGATTGTCAATTTCGAAATTTAAAAAGACTTGTAAATTACCTCAGAAATAATTTTGAAAAGTGAGTATTTCAGGATAGAAAATTCACTTTACTATTACAGCTTATGGGGAATTGATACATTTCGTTGTCGATTTTCAACATGATGTCGCTGAATACGAATCAATCTGTTTGTATGTGGTGGAACTAGTGTTCACGTAGAGTACGCCAAAAGCAAGAACAGGAATCGTATTCAGCGACATCATATACAAATACGTATATGAAAAAGTTAAGAATAGTAAGAAAATCAGAACCATGTTGCCAACTCTATGCTAAACAAAATTGCATTCACCAAAGTGAATTTTTGTGTTCAATGTTTTTCTGTAAATCAGCAAATAGTAAAATTACAACTAATTGAAAATTTTTCATTCAAGCTTAGAATACCGCTACATCAATATTGTGTTACCGGAAGCTGGAAATTAAAAGTAAAAAAGATTCAAATATTTATAATTTGGCTAATGCATCGGCGCTACGGTAGAGCAAATAAAATTGTTTTTCTTGAATTCATTACAGCTACATCAATATCGAGTTACCGTGAGTAAATGATAAAAAACTACATAATTGACAAATCAAAAACCACGAGTGTTTGACGAGACACATTGGCCAACAACTATTAAGTGTTGTTGAATTCATTACCGCTAGGTCAATATCGAAATACCGGAAGGAAAAGCACGAAACCCCAAATAAAATAAATTAAATTGTGCATGCACTGATGCATGTTGGACACAATTCAATTTTTAACAAAATTTATTACCGCTACATCAATATCGCACTGTCATGATATGAAATTAAAATCTCATAATACGAGTTTAAAATTGCAAATATCTTTGTAAGTACCTACAAACAAAGTTTGTATTCATTCCTTTTATCAAAATTGTTTCCAGTAAATCTCATATGACTTACTGCCAANCATATGACTTACTACCAAATGATTATTGTGCATAAATGTGCAGTAAATCAATTGTGGTATTTTAAATTTTCTGATGCTGGGGATTGGATATATATGTTGCGGTAGAAAATTTAAGAAAAGATGATAAGAATTCGCTAGTTAATGTGTTTCAATTCGTCTCCAACACAAAATTTGCCAATTTCGAAATTTTATGTTTTGATTCCCGGTAACTCGATATCGGTACAGGTAATAAATTAAGAAAGATACCATAAAATTTGTTTAGAATTTGTTGGGCAATATGCCAAATAAATCAAGGGTTTTAAATTTATCTATCCCGACTCTGAAGTTACTACTACCGGTATTTTGGTATTGACGTAGCGATAAAGAAAACCTTCCCATTTGTTGGATGAATTGTACAAATGCATCATACATTTCAAAGTGGTTAATTTTTTAGATTTAAATTTCTGTTCCCGGTATTTCGATATTCATTTAGCGGTATTTTAAGCTCGTGAGCACGACATTGTACATGTTAGTTAACTTTATATTAAATAAATACAAAACGAAGGAATGGTTTTATGTACCTATTAAATGGTGGTACTTGTTGGCAACAGCTATTGGTTCAAAAGCCACACTTTTAAAATAAGTGGAAAAATTGAATCCACATCAACTTCATAAAAATGACGTTCTCGAGGAAAAACTACTCCACTGGTAATGGTAATTGAATTACATTTGAAGCGTTGTAATTACAATGTAATGTATTACACTTGAAATTTAATGTAATTGAATTTTTTGAAACATTTTGTCATCACATTACAATTACCATTACACATTATAAATTTTTTCGTCTACTTTCCCATAATTAGTACATTTTTCAGCATTTAAAAATTTCCATTAGTTAACTTAAGGAATGAAGCGAAAACTCTAATTTTGTCTTTTCAATCTCATAAGGCATAAGAAGTATTAAGTAAATATTAACGAACAAATCTTTCACCTCTCCATTCTAAAAGTGTTCAATTCAAATTATATCAATATTCGAAAACCCAATTAATGTCGAGTAAAACGCAGTTAAAAAATTATAGAATGTATCATATGAAATGTGAATATTTAGGTGAATTAACTATTAAAGTGTAGTATACTTTTTCCTAATTGAGAAATGAAAAATTTGTGTAGCTATTGAGTGCAATATTTTATTTATTTATTTACTATAATTTTATCAATGTGAAACAAAGTAATTAAACATTACTCGATTACAATTACTTGTAATTGATTACATAAGTGAATAATCGATTATATAATGCACGCAACGATAATTGTAATTATAATTCAACCAAAGTTGTAAAAGTAATGTGCAATGGTAAATGAATTATAATTTTGCTGCAATTGTCCGAGCTCAATATATGACTGTTGAGAGTGACTGTCATCAAGACGTCCCTTGAGTATTTCCCTTATAATTAACCAATAGTTCCTCGATACCCAATATTGTGAGAAAAAGTCTTAACATTGGACCATTAGAAGCATATTCCCCGACAATTTGTAACCCGATATTGGTAACAAACCTCACTCAATTATGACTCCGATGGATGCATTACCCACCATAATGAATTATTGGGTTAACTCTCAAACTTCTGGTGTCCTTTGGTATAGTGGTGAGTGCCTGTACAGGCAGCCTGAAAATGCCTGTGCCTGTGCCTGTGCCTGCAGGCGTGGGCCAGGCGGGCAGTCAATAATAGAGAAAGTAACAGGCATGGGCCAGACGAGCGAATTATGGCATGGGCACAGGCCAAGCAGGCATATCCTTGTTTTCCACAGGTGCCTGTGGGCACCTGTGTAAAGTTTACACAATGTGTGGTACGAAGCATTTTTCAGAACCAAATCTTTTCCATAATTTTCATTTTGTCTCACCACTGTACTACAGTTGTAGTGGAAATACTGATACTGTAGTGGAAAGTTGTAGTGGAAATACTGTAGGGGGCATGACATATATGAAGTCATACAGGCACAGGCACGGCCGGGCGTACTTTCTCACAGGCCAGGCGGGCATGACACATATGAAGTCATACAGACACAGGTGCAGGCGGGCGTACTTTCTCACAGGGACAGGCCAGGAGGGCATGAGACATATGAAGTCTTGCAGGCACATGCACAGGCGGGCATACTTTCTAACAGGCAGAGGCCAGGCGGGCATTAAAAAACCTTGCAGGCGCTCACCTCTACTTTGGTACCATAAGGGGCAGGGCGTAAGGATTTTTTTCCATACACCCATTTTCCACTCCCTCCAGGACGGGGCGTAAGGATTTAAATCCAACAGTTGCCGAACTTACTTTAAAGTCTTCATTTCTAACGTTGCATCAATCCCACAGCCCTCCCGACCATTCCCGCATCCCTCCCGCCCATTCCCGCATTTCTCCATTGTATTCCAATATCTATCCCGTCCATTTCCGCATCTGTTGTATGTTATTGTAAGAGAAATTTGAAAGTTTTAAAGTTACCATTTCGTTGAAAAAATTCTGCTAATAAGTTAGCAGAACCGTAACAATATATTCTAGGGTACATCAGTAAAAATGTTGCTTCAAGATTAAATGACAGAACTTCAAATGTGAACTTTGTTTTATGTGCTCAAACTTTGAATTGGCAGATAAAAGTGGTAACTAAGATAGTCGCAATAAAATTTTATTGAGTCTGTTAAATCTACTTTTGATGCTAATTTCTATATTTCAAAAATCGAATTCAAAGGTTCAAACCTTAGATTCGAATCTTTCACCAAGAAGCTCGAAAATTTTGAGGTTCGAACCTACCCTCTAGTCGGTTTATCTGAGGTTTCCAAGAAATATACGTGATTAATATATAAGGACAGTCTATACGCAAGAGATTCGGGTATGTACATTATCAATAGTAAGTTTCTCAGCCTATTTTGTATGTAAGAGCTTAAGTCCTCCATTGATAAACTAAAGCTCGAGTCGACCAACATCCAGGTTCGTAAATATAAAGTTTATCACATACCTTCAAACAACATTGACTTCCAGTTTAATGTGTAACTGATCAAATAAGTTGCCTAAATTTAAATATTCGAAGTTACATTTTACAGGGTTGGTTCATACGTATAAAACGTTTGGTTTAATTCGTATTATACGTTGAATAATACATGAGGAAAAAATACATGGGTATTTTTCGTATTTTTCGTACAATTCTTACTTTGCGCCCATAATTCGAGGTTGTTTGGCCTCTTCCCTAAACTATGTGGTAGAGGGGTTTATTTAGGACAGCTAGCAGAGGCCACATAACCCTGCACCAAAATTTCCTTCAGACTTTAATTCATGCAAAGAGTGTGCTCAGATTCTACACCAGTCTGGTCCACCGAGGGTTTAAGTATTTTGAGTTTGATTTTTTTGATCTTTTAAATGGGTATGGAAAAATAACACAGAGAACACTATGGAGGTACCAGAAGTTGACGATAGTGACAGTGATGGGGAAGATAACGAAGGTGGGAAAATTGTGCTAGTTGACATGGANTCCACCGAGGGTTTAAGTATTTTGAGTTTGATTTTTTTGATCTTTTAAATGGGTATGGAAAAATAACACAGAGAACACTATGGAGGTACCAGAAGTTGACGATAGTGACAGTGATGGGGAAGATAACGAAGGTGGGAAAATTGTGCTAGTTGACATGGATAAAGACTGACTAATACTTTGATGATTGTAACTTTGGCAATAAAATAATTCGAATTCCAAGATCTGAAATTATCATAATATAGGATTTTCAAATTATCGCATTTAAAGATTAAAGTGAAGAGCGCGTGGCAACTTTCACTTCAATGTTCAAAGAATTTCCATCGTGTGGATCATCCAAGACATCGTGGAGATAAGAATAACAATACGTATTCTAAATAATTATAATGTGATTTTCACAAAATAATCATTTAATGAGAGAAAGTAGTGATTTTACGAAAAATACAAAAAATACTAATATTATACCGTATTATACCATATTATACGTATGTTTAGTATAATTTGGAAAAATACGTATTAATCCCAACCCTGACATTTTATAAATATTTTTCGAATACATTGGCGTGGAGGAGTTCACTCTCACTGTCTCACTTTCTGATTTTCTCTACGAGGCTTCGTAATGCCCGATATACACGGGGAAAGAAAATTTACTGTGAAGGAAACTTTGTAGGTTAAAAGTTTTTCTTTCCTGTTTCGGAAACATTTCTTTCTTCCTTGGTTACACGAAGAAAGTTTATTTTATTAATTTTTGAATCGGGATATTTTTCATAAAAATTCCCGCGTTCCACTTGCCATGCGGCATCCACGCGGGAGATGAGTTGAATTTATTTATTTTTTCCCCCGCATGTTTTCAACTAGCCCCAACTTCCAAACAAATTCATTTGCACGAATTTAAAACCAGATATTTCTCAAAAACTTTCCTCAAATTAGAACTCGGTCCTATTTGAGGAAAGGGAAACAAAATTTGCTGGAAAGAGTTTTTAAGAAAAGTTTCGGATGTGAATAAATGGTAAAATTCGACTTTTCACGAAACTTTCCATCTTTGCAGATAGTTTCTTTCCCCGTGAATATCGGGCATAAGGATTTGACTCACTTTTGGAGAAAAAGAAAGCCGAGCTTTTGATGAAACAGTGGTTTTAGCTTATGTCACCTCCGATGGAGCCAAAAAATCGGTTGACAGTAGGCGGAGTTGACATATGTCGATTATGACAACTGACTGATAACTCAAAGATTAGGTGACATAAACCGAAGTTCCTGGTGTTAGAGGCGCATTTTATAATACCATATCTTTTTCGATTTATTTTACAGCTTTTGAAGTTATTACCTGAGTTTGGAATACTTTAAGAGCAAATTAGTTTTTAAAGTAATCAGCAAGCTTTTTTACAATATGCCACAGAGATGGGTTTGAGATATTACCTTGTCAGACACTTCCAAATGATCGTTAACTTGTTTGCAAAGTTCTTCACTTCCAATGTTGCTTATTATTTTAAACTTTAAATTTCTCAATCCTAACCATGTGACCATCTAAGGTTGGCATACTCGCGGTTGGAATAAGCCCGCGACTGCGGGTGTGTCTTTACAAAAAAAACTTTCATGATCGAGTATCGCATAGTAGAATACAGCATTAACCACATTAACCCGTGCAGTAAAAAGTCGCTTTTACCCTTAAAAATTTGAGACAGTAAATGAATTGCGCGAAATACAAAAGTTGGAGGGAATGAAGTTAGCGTATGTTTGAGAAAAATATGTTGCAAAAATTAATTATTTAACAAGAGCTAAAGAAGTGAGAGAATGAGTGGAATGAGGTATGCTCCCTTTCCATCTACTCCACCTCACTCAACAGAGAACCTGTCGACCCCTCCCTCTGCTTCTCTCCTTTCATCCTTTGCACTACTTTGCAATAACTTCTCTAATCAAAACTGATTTTAATTTTTTTTTTTTTTTTTTTAAACAAACGCCATTCTGTACTGCTGAAAGATGGGTAATTGAGAGAAATGACCAACTAGAGGAATGGGGTACGATCCCTTCCCATCTATTCCACCTGACTCAACAGAGAACCTGCCGACCCCTCTATGTCTCTCTACTTTGCTCCATTGCTTTGCACTAGTGTATCTAATCGGAACACATATTTTATAGTGATATAATAAAATTAATTTCACTTCCATCATTTACTAATTGTGTACCGCGTGCCCGAAGCCGTTTTTGGTGAAAGGTGGAGAAAGAAGCCACTGCTTAATGTGGTTAATGCTGTACAACAAATAGGTTAATGAAACACTCTCTGATTGACCAAGGGTCTCTGATTGCCCACACCATTTTGTCGAACATGAGTATATTCTGGTCCTGAGAACCGAAAGTTGCCATTAAAGCGTGGTTATGTGCCATGCATGCTCTTCAAATGTGATGAAAATAGGCGGAGATTGACAAAAGGAGGTGTGACAAAAGGCAGAGTATTTAGTACATGAGAGCATGGAGTTTAACCGGGGGAAAGTCAACAGGTTGACTATAAGCAAAGTGTGACATGAAGTGGTAGTGACATTAAACTAAAACCACTGTATTGATACGGTGATTAGCCTCTCCTGTCTCCGAGCGCTGGTGGTAGGCAGAAGGCTACACACCGAATACCCACTTGGACCAACCAGAAACCAGAAAACCGATAACTTAACAGACCAGACTGACAAACGGACGGAAACAGAGTCTTGTTACTGTCCTAACCCGATGACTTGACAAATTATCTGACTCTGACTCGGGTAAATGAACCAATAAAATGACAATTGACGACTAAGAATTGACTCTAGTTTTAGACTAAGACTTTATTTAAACAATAAATGGGTTTAGCTCTCTTCTACTTGGCGATCTGACCGCCCGGTCAACAATGATTCCAATATTTCATCACAAAACAGTTTTGTTCCGTCTTATCGACGGAATAATCACATCATCATTCGAATTACATAAGACATTTTATTTAACTTCTAATTTAATTACATTGTCAGCAAACATTCATGAAAGTCTTTATAATTAAACTAATTATAAAGCGACACCGTCTCAATATTATAGTGGGGCTGATAATCAGTTATGTTCCGGACATCCGGGGATTCTGTATTCCTGACCTAATTGCACGTTATTTGTGTGGATTTCCATGATACCATTTAGTTGTCATACAGAACAATGGACTCGTGGAAATCCCGAGAAAAAAGGAATTGGACACTCGCTCTCGCGGTACCGATCCCTTCAGAAGTAGTTAGAGCTTTTTGAATTTTTTCCCAATCCCTGGTTCGCAAACCTCACATATAAATATAATCAACCTAAATACTAAAACTTTCTCATAGTGTAAGCCTACCACTATGCAGAGACGGGCACTGTAAAAATTGCTCAAGATTCCCATGGTATGAGAAAAGTTATTTTATTCTGAGAAGTAGACCAATACAAAAGAATTGAAAATTGGGAATAAAATTCTGGTTAGGGAAGCAGTTGGAATCGGCCGTAGTCATTTTATTTTTTACATAGCCTTATGGAAAAATACTTTTAGAATAATTTCCAGATAGAAAATTCAGCAATTCTTCAAGATTAATAAATAACAATTTAATATCAATATTTTTGGTTGAGGTATAGATTTTAGGGGGTGTTTTCTTTCAATTTAAAGAGACAGTATTTGAAAAAAAAATCAAGTTTTTTTTTAAATTTTTTTTTCGGATGTTTGCATTTCTATACAATATCTTGACATTTGAGGATGTAAGTTAGGTTGTTAAGTTGTGTTCAAACTAACAAAATAGCATAAATAATGATACTTTTTGGCATTTTGCAAAAATTATTTCGAGAAATATAACTTTTTTGTTTTAAAAATTCTCCAAAAATCTTCAATTGTTATGATTCGTGGAGAATGCAAAAATCCAGAAGAGAAAATTTTTTCTGAAAAAAAAAAAAAAAAAAAAAAAAAACAAACAATTAGACCGATACTCCCCAAGTGTATACCCAAACCATATTTTTAACTTCACTTTCTTTGGATTAAACTTCGAGAGGTTAATTCTATTTAAAATAAATTCAAAAAACTTTTAAAATCATCAAAATCAAAACAAACCAAAATTATACACCTCACCTCTTCAGAAATTGAAGTTAAACTGAGGCTTCCGTAGCTTACCGTTAGAGAGGGAAAAGGTGGGAGACCATATGTGCATCTGGGTTGGGAAGCGGTTGGTGAGAAATGAGTCTCACTCAATAACAATGACAATCCAAAATCAATAAATAAAATATGCGAGGCAACTGAAGACGCGACTGCAAAAAAAAATCAAAAAGCTCTAACTACTTCTGAAGGGATCGGTATTAAAAGGTGTGTCGGAATGCTTCTCCTTTCGTAAACCACCAACCAGTACGTTTGCCATATACCGCCCCCAAGCATTAGTTGTCACATTGACTCCAATCAAAATCAGGTTTTTTCCAATTTTATCGTGAATATTTTGACTGCTCTAGAATAATCGTCACAATGCCTTCAATATTTTTGAAGAATGTCTAACAGACCTTTAAATATATCGTCTCCAAATAATTCTTCCGAAGCGTAGATTCGTCTGGTACACTCTTCTTTGTGTATTTTTCTAAGAAATTTCTGAATTTATGGTTTGTAAGTTTTGACCAAGGAATTTCTTCTGATACAAATACTTCAGCTGACTCCGAAAAAATTCATCTTATGTGGATCAGTGGGAAAGGATTGTCGTTCTGGTCGTCCATCAAAGTCTGTAGCTCTGTTTTTGTGTCCCATTGTTTGAGTATGCTACAGTGACGGGCCGCCTAACCAATCCCAACCTGTTGGGTTGGGATTTCGTTTGGTTGGGTTGGGATATGAAGCGTTGAAAGAGTTTTTAAGTTGGGATGGGTTAGGTTGGGGAGACTAAAAAATTCCGAAGTTGGATTGGGTTAGGTTGGGTTGGGGAGACTTTGAAAAGTTCGAGAGTTGAGTTGGGTTGGGATAGGCGCTTGTGTTGCCCATCACCAGGATGTGCCGCCCAAACAATCCCAACCGGCTGATTCGGTTGGGCTGGGATATGAAGTTTTGAAAGGACTACCGATCCCTCCAGAAGTAGTTACCGTGATGACCAAAGCCAAAGAACAAAAAAGTTTAATGCTAACAGCTGACTCATGCAGTTTACTAGCGTAAAAATGAATATATTAACTTTTTGTTCTTTGGCTTTGGTCATCACGGTAGAGCTTTTTGAATTTTTTTTTCACTCCCTGTTTTACTAACCTCACCTATAAATATATTCAACCCACATACTAAAACTTTCTCATAGTGTATACCCACCACAATGCAGAGTCGGCCACGACTACTGTGAAATTGCTCAAGATTCCCATTGTATACGAAAAGTAGATTTATTATGAGAAGCAGACCAATACAAAAGAATTGGAAAATTTTGTTGGATAATTTTTCGTACAGGCAGAACATTTTGTTGAATAAAAATTCATAAAGGCAGAAAATTTTGTTGGATAAATTTCCACACAAGCAAAAAATTTTGTTGGATAAATTTCCACACAGGCAGAAAATTTTGTTGAATAACTTTCTATACAGGCAGAAAATTTTGTTGGATAAATTTACATACAGGCAGAAAATTTTGTTGCATTAATTCCCATACAGGCAGGATATGGACATATAATGCTGCTCATATAATGCCCATGTTCCTTTCCTTTTACATAAAATTGAGAAATTATATATACAATGCTGAACAGTTGTTTTAAAGGTCATTTTAGCGGTTATGTAGGGACATGGAACATAAATCATTAACCAATATGGTGCTGAATCGACAGCCCTTCAGGTTATCTCGTTATAAAGCTATAAGAACAGAACTAAGCAAAAATACCGTTTCTACGGAATTAGGTATGAAGTTTTAAATACATCTTAATATAAGTTGATAGAGAGTCCATTAAATTGTGAAATGATAAGTGTTTTCTATTGAAAAATTGATGCTGAACCAAATGCGCTATTCCGCAGCCCTTCACGTTGTTTCGGTACAAAGTTATAAGAACCTTTTTAACATACAACCTTTATAACAATTGTTCAGAATTGTACAATATCTCAGTTTTATGTAATCTGAAAAGAACATGAGCGTTATAGGAGCAGCCTATATCCACACTCTGCATGGAAATTTATCCAACAAAATTTCCCGCCTGTATGGACATTTATCCAACATAATTTTCTGCCTAAGTGAAAATTTATCCAACAAAATTTTCTGCCTGCATGAATTTTTATTCAACAAAATTTTCTGCCTGCATGAATTTTTATTCAACAAAATTTTCTGCCTGCATGAATTTTTATTCAACAAAATTTTCTGCCTGCATGAATTTTTATTCAACAAAATTTTCTGCCTGCATGAATTTTTATTCAACAAAATTTTCTGCCTGCATGAATTTTTATTCAACAAAATTTTCTGCCTGCATGAATTTTTATTCAACAAAATTTTATAACTGTATGAAAATTTATCCAACAAAATTTTCCAATTTTCAATTCTTTTGTATTGCTCTGCTTCTCATAATAAATCTACTTTTCGCATATAATGAGAATTTTGAGCAATTTCGTAGTAGTCGTGCCCGACTCTGCATTGTGGTGGGTATACACTATGAGAAAGTTTTAGTATGTGGGTTGAATATATTTATAGAGTGAGTTTTTTGGTCGGAAACCTGATTTACATTACCCCCACCCATCCCAATCATCATGCATGGGCATATGAATTTGTGCTATTTTATTAAGTGTATGGCTCATTTAATTTAAAATACCGCAACATAACGGATGTTGTATGCGGATCCAATTTTGCAGCAACTATCACTGCTGCTAC
Organism: Holacanthella duospinosa; assembly: GCA_002738285.1. Lineage (NCBI taxonomy): Eukaryota > Metazoa > Arthropoda > Collembola > Poduromorpha > Neanuridae > Holacanthella > Holacanthella duospinosa. The sequence continues at coordinate 84,593 of NIPM01000064.1, forward strand.
CATTTCTTCTCCTGTAGCTGTCTTGTGTCTGTTTTTAGGGGTAGAGTCAAGCAGCGTGAACGAGTTATCAAATTTTACTGTAATTTTTTTGATCGTCATCTTACTCCTAATTTGATGGTTTGCTGTGGCGGGATGGGCATTGTACTGGGCCATAAGTTGCTAGTAACTGTCGTCAGGAAAACGGTATCGATATTTTATGACAATGAACCGAAGGTGCGCTTGTATACCCATTTCAAAACGAAATATAAACGAACAATAAAACCAATTTGAGTTAAACAAAAAATTTTTACCCTTCTGGAATTTTCCGATAACTTCAAAACAAAAATAGAATCCCACCAATTTGCACACTATAGCTATGGGCATTCTCGAAGATAATTCCATACTCCAAAAGGTCAACAAGTTAGCAACAATTTTAAAGTTTTCATTTGGATTTTAACATTTACTAACGACACCAAACCAAAATTCTGATGACCATATTCGGCATGGGTGGGGGTAATGTAAATCAGGTGTCTGCGTTTCCGACCAAAAAACACACTGTAGATGAGGTTTGTAAAACAGGGAGTGGAAAAAATTCAAAAAGCTCTAACTACTTCTGAAGGGATCGGTATTAAGTTGGGTTGGGGAGACTAAAAAATTTCAAAGTTGGGTTGGGTTGGGTTGGGGAGACTTTAAAAAATTACGAAGTTGGGTTGGGGAAACTTTACAAAATTCCGAAGTTGGGTTGGGGAGACTTTAAAAAATTCCGAAGTTGGGTTGGGTTGAGTTAGGGAGACTAAAAAATTCCGAAGTTGGGTTGGGTAAGGATAGGCACTAGTGTTGTCCATCACTGGTATGCTGTTTGAAATCTGCATGCTGCTGACGGAAGCTGTATGACTTATTGCATGGCTGTATTTAAGGCATAATTCAATAATTCACGTAGTTCAATAAACCTGTCAATTAATTTATTGAGTTTTTACCTGACAAAAATATATTAGAACCTCCTCCAAAGTGGTGTTTATTCCTTATTTTAGAGATGTTGCGAAGCTTCTAAAACTCGAAGTCTTCGACCGAAGTCTTCGAAATGTCGAAGCTTCGATCTTCGAATTTTCTTGCCAACCTTCGACGAAGTCTTTGACCGAAGTTTCGAAGGTTAAATTTTTCAATTTGAGCGTGCTCGACTTACACGTTTTCATTTATTATACAGCATGTTTACAAAAAACGGATACTAATGAAAGCTGTTTTCTCTTAAGTCAAGTTGAGACATTTGATGAACAGCGGTAAAAACAAAGTGGAGGGAGTGAAGTTAGATGAAGGAATTATTCAACAAAAATAGACTCACCCAGACACAAAAACAAACTAATTAACTATGTATAACTAATTATTCAACGTAATAAATATCCAACCCAACGGTGCTTCAATCCAGGCAACAGCTGTGCCAAAGGTCAGATACAACTATTATCCCTGGTAAGCTAATGTCTGGAATAAGATCGGAAAATCGAATACATTTCGTTAATCTAAAGCTCCACTTACGCCACAAGGCACCGCCCGCGAACCCATTTCATAAATGGGCACTATTTCTAATTCTCACTTTTTTGCTATTTTTTTAAATGCTTTGATAGACCAAAAATAGAGTCCGATTATGGACTCAATGAGTCAATGACTATCTTCCGGCAAAATTGAGTCACGTGAAAGACTAGTCTTGCAATGATAATTGCCAGTGAGTAATTGTCTTTGAAACCTGGGACTCAAAATAAATTCAGGTTCGACATTTTCCAGACACTTCAAATTTTAACACATCCCATTGCCAAAGAGGATGTGTGGAGTAAGAAAATATAATTTAAAAAATTCCAGAATGATGGGGGAAGGGGGGGGGGCAAGGGACTAGTGTTGAAATTGACAAAAGGGTTTCAAACACCCTTGTCATCTTTTTCGTTTTTTGACCGACGTCGATTAAATTTTGTATGACTGTACCTAATCGCATTCCCCAGGTGCCATATTTTTAGTTTTCCAAAAATTTTTTTTTTTGAATTTTTATTAAATTTTTAAAAAGATAATTTCTGAAAATAAACATTTAATTGATCTACTTTTGGGAGCAGCATTGAATGCATGAAATCATGTTTAGAGCAAAAATAATTTTTTTTTAATAATTAAAAAAAAAATTTTTTTTTTGCTCTAAAACTGATTTCATCCATTCAGTGCTCCATTCAATTGGCACGAAAAGGAATTTGTTCTCCGGTATGAAACTATATTTTTTAATCTACTTTGTTTCGGCAATGATGGCAGCGGCTCCGGAGTTGTGTTTAGTGGATGAGGTGTATGAATGAGCAAAAGTGTCGACACAAGTGAAATCCCAAACCAATGATTTACCTCTGGACCAAGGGACGAATGTCATTCCGTCAGGATGTTTTCCATCTTGTCTTGAAAGACTTAGGGGCTCTCTGATGCTTGGGATGCCGGCTGCTCGGAGGGACGTAAGAATGATTTTATTTATCCCATCATTTCTAGAGAATCTTCTGGATCCTTTCTCGCAAGATAGTCCATGTTGTCCTGATTAAATTAAATCTTTTTCCACTCAAGGACCTATAATTAATTTGACGCTTTTACTGAGAAATCACTTTCGGCATCGTTAGCGTTTTTGTAAACAATTATATTAGGGCTAGTAATGGATCATGGTTACCATGAAGTGGAAATTTAAAATAAAAATTGTAGGAAGCAGATGTTATATCGAATAGTAACAATTATTATTATTATTGCAACTAGAAATAATTACATTGTATCTTATAAAACGGATAACCACATCAATCTGTTTTGCCAAATTGCTCAAAATATACATTTTGTAAAGGTTGCTCATCTTTTTTTGAACTTAGATTCCATTTCCGTGTTACTAGAATCTGTTATGTTCATAATTACTTGTCACTACATGTAATTTTCAGGAATATGCGATTTCCCAAGGTTCCTATGAGAATTTACAAAACACGCTATGACAAGATTTAGTCAATACCTTCATTTATTTTTAGATTCAATTTTTTCGAAGTTGGACGTCGGACCGACATCTTTATTCCCAAGGTTATAATAATTATACAGAGCGTTAGTTGGTAAATGATAATGGGGAATGTCCATTGGAGATCGTCATAAGGAGAGTGACGCTGAGTTTGCTCATCCGTTATTTATTTACGACAACCTTTACAAAATATTTATACAGCAAATACCAGTAGTTAAATCTCGTATATAATTAACAGAGGAAATCATACATTTATGGTTCTTCTTAAACATTGCTGATGGGGCATGCTGAAGTTGTTTGCAAAATTTCATCGAGATCATTATCCTTCCATCCCTTCATGTTAGCTGATATCTGGTGTGGTCACACACTAATTATATAGGGTTATACAAAAAATTTTACCACTTGTCGCAGCCGCATCATTTTCAAAGACTAATTTCATGAGTATAAGATTTGCTAACCAAAATTCCTTACTAAATTAGCTGAAAGATAGCACTTTATTTTCCAAACTAGAATATCGTATGAATCTGACTCAGGAGTCGACTCTCGACTCACGAGTCAATTCATGAGTAAGAGTCGACTCACAATATTTTGAATTTGACTCTGACACTGATTCTGAATTTTAATCTGAATCTGACTCTGACTCTGACTCACAGGCTAAAAAACCAAAATAGTGAGTCGACTCCCAAAAAAATTGAACTTTGACTCTGACTCTTACTCACTAAACCCAAATAGTCAGAGAGTCGACTCAGTGAGTCATTGACTCTGACTCAGCCAATAGTGTTAAATAGTCATGCGATGCTCTATTCCATACTGAATCAATATTTTTAATCAGACGATGGTTAAAAAACTTTGGATAACCTCTTATTATTTTTAGTTTACAGAAATGCTGCCCTACTCTAGCCGTGATAAAAGCACATTAAGAATAATAATCATTTTCCAACTGATCTCAACAATTCTAGGAAGAGAATACATTGGTGCTCGTAAGTTCTTTGTCGTGTAGTGTCAGAAGTGTTTTGTGTCAATTGAACTGTATTGAGCGAATACCTAAACAAACTTTTCAACAGCACTGCTGTGGTCGGTCTCGCACCTCTAAAAATCTTCCAATAACGCTCGCGCTCCCTTATCAAAATAATTGTTTCTGATTGCTCTGCATAACTGCACATTTGCCGTTCGTGCTGTCACCATTATACAGAGAATTATTTGGGAATTTGTAAGTCGAAATCTTCATAAGGAGTATGACGTTCAGTTTGGTCCTCTACTCAGCATTACAAAAACTCAGCGTCACTCTCCTTATGAGGATCTCAATTACCAATTCCCAAATAATCCATTTCCAATGTTGGTACTTTTCGTTTGTTTTAAAAATAAATTTAAAAACAACTCTTATGCTCATGGAAGCGGGTGTGAGTGCGGGTCCTATTGGGTTCCAATTCTTCATAGAATTACTCAATAATTTATTAGATTCTAACTAAAATTTTACTAATTTGGTTAGAAATAATTATTATACCTATCCAAATTAATAAAATTTTAGTTAGGAATTTCAAAATTCTTGACAAAGTTTTCTACCCATTCATAAATTTTGCCATCCAAATTGATCAAAATTTAGTTTAAAGCCTGGAATCTTGATAAAGCCCGAATTCGGATATTTTTTAAATTGCAAATATTTCATAATTCCTGACAAATTTTTATACACATTTCTAACTTTTAGCATCTGAAGATGTCAATAATAAATTCTAAAATAAATTCAATCTTACTCGTTACAATCCCAACTTTAGTTTGAGCTTCTACTAGAGAATTACTTTCCCTATCGTTTTTCAATGACTTGACCGTTAGGATTAGAACTAGTAAGCTATCATGCTCCTAACGCAGGAAAAAATTCATTCCTGTCCTTCCTTGACGGAGTTATAAGAATCACGTCACTCTGATTCCTGAAAAGTGACTCGATCTGAAACTCAGTCACAAGTTTATAAAAATATGTGAAAAGGCGTTTTTTATTGCAAATCATATCTACATTAAACACTGAAATAAACTACAAACGAGCATCAATGACTGCAAACTGTTATCGCTTTATTGAGCAATATTAGGCAATGCAATAATTGGAAAATTTGTGAATTTAACGAAATATTTAAATTCGGGCATTACAAAAAATATTTGTTAAAAATTAGAGTTGACCAATTTGTATGAGAGGAATTAGGATTAGGTGTAAAATTACATCAAAATTAAAAACAAAATTCAATTTAGGAAATACCCGTATCCGGGCTAGAAACTACAGTTTAGTTGGTCCAATTTTGGTGTGATAAATTCCTGATGGATGTAGAGGTTATGCGGGTATCCGACGCCAAAAACTCTGCCGGATACACTATTCGCCAGATAGCGGATACTTGTAGGTATCCGCGCGGATTATTTTCTAGACAATTCTTTCATAAATCCTAAGAAATGAATCAATAATTTTATTAGATTTAATATATTTGTGAGACATAAAAATAGAGTAGCCTGTGTATTTCTACACTGGACCATGGGTCTCCTTATCTCACAATAGAGTTTTTACTCATACCTGTCATTGTCTGGGGATTAAAGCCTCGCTTGGTTACTGTTAGAGTACGAGTCTCCTCACATCTAACGGCGATACTGAATCCTTTCCACATATTGGAGTACATATTAAATGTATAAGAGTTTAAAAATTGACCTCTGCATGTTCGCGTGAAATGAGTCAAAACGTATCAAATTTTGTGTAATACGAGCTTAATCAAGTATGCCGGATATCCGACATCCGGCAATCAAAAAACGCCGGATATCTAATATCCGGCAGACCTTCCGAATATGCTACCCGCTAACACTCCTAGATAGATGTCTAAAGATTTCTCACTATCAGAATAAGTATAAGTTGTTTCCAACCAGGATTCCTCATAGTGCCTGAAGTAGATAGCACAGGGCGGTCCGCCCCCCCCCCCCCCCCCCCCCCNTTTTCACCGACCACCCACCTAAGTCAACGGTTGTTGCTAAATTACACGTAGACGTGAACCCTAAGTTTATCCACCGACCTAAGTTTGCTGAGTTGCCACATCTCGCAAACTTATCCAAACATGTTGAAGCCTGGCATAGCCAATGAACCTAAGTAATCTCATTGACCACAGTCCACGGACCTAAGAACCTAATAACTCACCTACCACCGAGCTAATTCTGCGGTGTTGCCACATCCCCCAAACTTGTCCAAACATGTTTTAAAATGTCATAGCCTATGAACAAAAGTAATATCATTCTCCGGAGTCCACAAACCCTAAGAACCTAAGTAACTCAACAACCATCGACCTAAGTCTGCGGTGTTGTCACATCCCGTAAACCTATTCGAACATGTTTAAACCTGTCACAACCTATGAACCTAAGTATTCTCATTGCCGACAGTCCACGGACCTAAGAACCTAAGTAACTCACCAGCCATCGACATAGGACTGTGATGTCGCCACATCCCGCAGACTTGTCCAAACATGCCTAAGAACCTAAGTATTGTCATTACCCACAGTCCACGGACATGTGAACCTAACTTTCTCCACCGACCACCAACCTAAGTCTGCGATGTTGCCATATCCCGCAAACTTTTCCAAACATGTTTAAACCTTTCATAACCTATGAACCTAAGAATTCATATTTCCCAGAGTCCATGGACATAAGATCCTAAGTCTTTTCACCGTTCTCAGATCTAAGTCTGAGGTGTTGCCAAATCCCGAAAACTTATCGAATAACATGCATAGCCTATGAACCTAAGTATTCTCATTCTCCAGAGTCCGCGGACCTAAGAACCTAAGTAACTCACCAACCATAGACCTAAATATTCGGTGTTGCCACATCCCGCAAACTTATCCAAACATGTTGAAACCTGTCATAACCTATTAACACAAGTATTCTTAGTACCCACAGTCCACAGACCTAAATATTCTCATTATCCACAGTCCATGGACATATGAATCTTAATTTTTCCACCGCCTGCCGACCTAAGTTTGCAGTGTTGCCACATTTGACAAACTTATTCAATCATGTTTAAACCTGCCTTAAAGTAAGAGAAGTGTACAAAACAAAATACAAAGTGTCCCACAGCAAACTACAATGTTTCTAGAGTTGGTCTGTGGTCGGTATAAAAATTAGGTCCATCTGTCCATGGACTGCGGGTAATGAGAATACCTAAGGTTCATAATTTTCGCCCAAAATTTTTCCCATCCAAATTGATCAACTTTTACTTTTCGATACATATTTTTCATAAAGCGGGTGTTTCTAAATTTGGCATATTTTCATATTATTTTTATTTTCATATTTTCATATTATTTTTTATATACATATTTTCTAATGTAATTTTACAACTAATCGCAATTTTTTCTGCACATATTGGTCAACTAGTTTTTGATGCATATTTTTCACAGTGTCCGGATGCGGGTTTTTCCTAATTTGGCAAAATCTACTGAATTCCAAATGCCATTTCATATCAAATTATTGTGATAATTTTTCTCATCATGTCAAAATAAAATTAGAGTCTTTTCTCACTCAATTTTAAGATCGTTCCTAGAAACGATAAAATATCTAAAAAATCACATCGCGATTGGATAAATCGTCGTCGCGAAACTACTATATGAAGACTTTTGCATCAATCGCGTTTGCCAAATTCGTCATCGCGTTTGTAAAATTCGTTGTCACGACTCTATGTGCATGTAGCCTTAGGGTATATACTAGGGTTCCTAATGACTCTGAGTCACGTGACTCTAACTCTGACTCATCGATTTCTCGGAGTCACTGGTTTTGAGTGACTATGATTCAATAAAGAAATGGGAGTCACTGAGCCGTGACTGAGTCACCTGACTCGTGACTCTGTGCCTTTCCAAAGTGTCTCTGAGTCGTGACTCACTAGGAAGAGTCATCACTCCAAAGCAACAAAGCGTTACTGCTCACATCTTGCTTTTTTGTACTACCAAATTCTTTTCAACTCCGGCAACACAACAATTTGAGTGGGAGTTGCTGCCGCACGACTTGTGTTTAATGTGAAGCACACTTGTAACTTACATCACTACACATGGAAATCGAACTCCAGATTTTAATAAAAATCTAAATTCTAACGCTTCTAAAAATTCCAACTTACAATCAGAATCGAAGTAGACAATAGCATTTGAAATTGAAATGTAAGTCGAAATCGATGCTTTTAAAGAACCACGAAATCTAAACCATAATTCATATTTTTAAATAGTTTAGATCTAAATTCATGAGTAAGTTTCTCAAAATCGAAATCCATAACATATCAGGCCATCGAAATTGAAATATACTAAGATCTGGAGATAAGTTTCAAGCATGTATACCAAAACGGAGTTTTCTTAAGATAGACAAAGTTTTATACTTTAAAAAAAGTAAAATTCACAATTTTAAGGTGCTCGAATTCCGTTATTCGAAGAAGATCGAAATCCAAATTTAATTCAACTTTTCAGTCGAAATTGAAATATAAGTTTAAGTCTCAGTACAAACTGTAAGCTAAATCAAAATTCAACATTAATCATTCGAAATCGAAACCCAAAACTTTTCAGTCCATTCGAAATTTTGAATTTAGATTTCAATCTAATTTAGAAGTGCACGGTTTGATAATTACGCAGTAAAAAAAATGAGTTAATTGAACAAAGTCAATAAAATAACAAAAGTTCAAAATATTTCGATGTGTTCAATCATCGATTATTTTGATGACACGAAGGATCAGTGTAAATGTTGCAAGTGAGCTAATTTAATTTTAAATCGAATCAAAAACAAAGAAGAATTTCAAATATTAATTTAAGTCTTTAATATAAAAGAGGAGGTCAAATAGCGTCTTTGTATCACTCATTTTGAGATTTGTATACGTATCATGACAATTTTACTGTAAAAAGAAAAATATTAAATTTCTGTGAATCTGAGTCACTGAGTCATGACTCTGAGTCACCTGACTCTGACTGAAGCTTCAGGAGTGATTCTATCAGAGTCATTGAGTCAGGTTCACTGAGTCATTAAAATTCATGACTCTGACTCAGTGTGAAAATGGGAGTCAGTGGGTCATGACTCTGAATCACCTGACTCTGACTCTCAACAAAATGGGAGTCATTCGTCACCCTAGTATATACACATAGAGTCGCGACGACGATTATTCTGAATATTGGTTACAATAACGAATGTGCTATCGTAGACTCAATCGCGCTTAATTTCACATAGCATCAGCTACGATTGCGATTGAAATAAAAAATTAGTCCCATCTGTTTTTTAAGTAGTGTTCACTTTTTGAATTCATTTGAGATAAAAAAGTGAATACTACTTAAAGAAGCAAATGGTTATAATGCAAAGAAATGGAACAAGCAGAGAAGCAAAGAGAGGGGTCGGCAGCTTCTCTGTTGAGTGAGGTGGAAACACACACAGGGGTCATACTCCGTTCCTTGATTTGATTTTTTCAACTCATCATCTCTCATCATTACAAAATCGCGTATCGTCAAAAAAAAATCTGTTTCGAACAGATATCGTTCGTAGGGACGATAAAATATCTAAAAAAATCACATCGTGATTGTATAAATCGTCGTGGCAAAACTATGTAAAGCCTTTTGCGTCAATTGCGTTTGCCAAATTCGTCATCGCGTTTGTAAAATATATAGGACCCTGTATGGATGTAGCCTTAGAGTAATAAAGTTACAGAAGTCCACAGATAATTAAAACCTATTGAAACTACTTTTGTCCCATGCCCATTTGCTAGGGAAAGCAGGTTAACTATTTTTTTTTCGCAGAGAAAGCAGTTACTTTAAATTATTTCTGAGGAAACACTTTTCAATTTCAGAAAGACCATTGAAATGTAGGATAGGAAATTGAAAAAATCAACTCTAAATACCATCAATGTTTTCAATGTTTCAGAAGTTATGATGATGTTTTAAAAACTGAAATTTTTGGATATTCTTTTGAAAAACCCATTTCTTAGTACATTGTCTCATAAAAATCTCTAAGATTTTCAATTTTCAAAAAATCAAACTTCTTTCCTAGTGATCGTAGAGACTTGATTTTTTTGACGTCAAACGCTACTTTTCAATGGTCTTTCTGAAACTGTGAAGAGGTTAACCATAAAAATTTTGTTTAGAAGATATATTCACAAAATCTTAAGACCACTCCTTCCCCAGCAAAGAGCTTGGGACAAAAGTGGTTCCAGCGGTTTTAAGAACCTGTGGACCAGTGTAATACTAAATAATTAGAGGATTCACTACAAGATAAAACTCATGAATAACAGAATACATGAAAGCATTCAATGACAATCCGGTCAACAATAAGTTTCCCGTTACCTTGAACTCTTTTTTAACTAAAATCAAGGTTCGTGATAATTATCGGCTGATAATTATCAACGATAATTATCAAGACGGAAAAATCATGATTTTTTTAAATTTTTTCAATTAAAATACGCGCTGAATATTTCGTCGTTTCGTAAGGTATACTAAAATTATAAAGAAAACTACCATCAGCTTCTTGGCGACTTTTATGACTTATGGTCTTTTTTTTTGGCAAAATATAAATATCTTCAACAGGTTTCGAAAAAATTCGTTTTTTTTTCTCGAAAAAATTTGGAATAATTCGAATTATTCGAATAATACACGAATTATTCGAATTATTCACGAATTATTCGAGTAATTCTACATAAAGAGTAAAATATGGTTATCTTGATATATTTTTTATCAATTATTTTTTTATTTACAACAAAATGATATCAAGCATCTTACCATCACCAGACAAAAGAGGCAAATAGTTGGTTGTACAGTATTCGACAGATATAAAACCAACCGTTATAAGAGCTTATTGGTTATAAGACTCATTTCCAATATGTGATTTTGAACCACCGTAATGCATTTAGTATGGGAGAATAATTCGTTATAAAACCATATTGGTTATAATATCCAAATTTTCGCTTCTAAAACGGTAGTCTTATATCAGTCGATACTGTTATTGCGCGAGTTCATTTGATGTCTCCAGAGATTGACTAATTACTTCAAAAATAAATAATGAAAAATTGAAGATTGACAAAGTATAAAATAAGTTTGAACAGTGATATCAACAAAGTTCATCCATTTTCTGGAGTGAATGACCTCACGCTACAACAATTTGAATACTCAGTGCGAAAAGTCTCATAAGCCAATTAATTTTAGCTCCCTCTAATTATTATAGTATTATTACTCTAAGGTCACTACCTTATAAAAGCGCAATGACAATAAACATTGTAAAGTCGCCTTGGAAAAAAGTGTGTAAAATATGAACAGAAGATTTAGTTTACTTGATGTTGTTCATTAGGTTATTTTTCACCAAAAATAGATAATGATTTGCATGAAAGGTTGTTTAATTCCAACCTACATTTACTTATCTATGAATTTTAAAGAAACCCTAAATGAAAAACAACAAACCAAGGGAGTAAAAGTATCCTAAATGACAAAATTTTTGGCAATCGTTACATAGTAAAGAAATCTAAAAAATTTCGGTGTTATATAACCGATAAGTTTAGCGTTATAAGCTCCATAAGAGAGAACAAGAGGCAAATTTGTGTTGCTATAATAGGCTTGCTGCTATATCCAAACTTATTATAACGAGCTTTTGACGGTAATTTTGAAAGGCGTCACACAGACAAAGTTGACCGAGTGCGTCAAGTCCTAATTTAGTGGAATGGTCAAATACTGTTTCTAGGAAAGAACTGGTTAATTAATTTTGTTTTTGATGATTCCACATCTGCGTGCTCTCATTCGCAGTTATCAGTAAAGTCAGTCGAATCAGCAGCTGCACTTTTTCACCGAGTTTAACACTTTCCCGGTTTAACACTTGAGTTTGACTCATTTAATCAAAACTTATTTCTCAACTTCATTTGTCACCGCTTCGCAATCACAACCGCGATTTGATCCCAATCTAGGAAACATGCCTCACGAAGCCATACAACAAGCCAAAGAAGTCTTCAAACGGCTTCCAAAGTCTGTTAAGCCAATTCATTACTCTTTGAAGTTAAAGCCTAATTTGGAAACTTTTGCCTTTGAAGGAGAACTAAATGTGGAACTCCGTGTAAGAATTCTTAGGTTGAATCACCCATTGTGGGGACAAGGTAGAATTTTCTAAAATTTTTATTCAAAAGAAATTTTTTTCGTTGTTTTTTTTCGAATAGAAATCTGTTTTAGGACTTTCCAGAGCGATTTTGCTTAATTCTTGGGAAAAAATTTAAGTCTTTGTTAGATTTTTTAGATTTTCGAAAATTATTCAGTCACTTCAGAACTCAGAGTATTGAACCCTTAGTTACGGCTATTAAGATAGAGGAGCCAAAAGTTTGTTGACTTGTTTGTTTGGCGAAAGTGGAATTTGGAAGTCTGAGTTGGAAGTTGAAAAATCACTTCCATCAAATTTTTTGATTTAGATTATGTTATTCTCATCTTGTCCCTTGTAATTATTATTTATACAGTGGTTTTAGCTTAATGTCACCTCCGAGGGAGCCAAAAAATCGGTTGACAGTGGGCGGGGTTGACTTTAGCCGATAATGGCAACTGACTGATAACTCAAAGATTAGGAGACATAAACCGAAGTTCCTAGTGTTAATGGCGCATTTTATAATACTATATCTTTTTCAATTTATTTTACAGCTTTTGAAGTTATTACCTGAATTTGGAATAACTCTAAAAGCTGTGGGAAATGAGTAAAAATAGTAGAGTAGCCAGTGTATTTCTACACTGGACCATGGTTCTCCTTATTTAACAGGAGTTTATAACTCACACTTTTTTACTCTGGGTATTAGAGCCTAGGTTGGCTACTGTGAGATTACGATTCTCCTCACATCTAGACACCTGGACGATACAGAACTGCTAAAAAGCAAATTACTTCTTAAAGTAATCAGCAAAGCTTTTTTGCAATATGCCACAGAAATGGCTTTGAAATATTACCTTGTCAGAAACTTCCAAATAATCGTTACTTGTTTGCAAATAATAAATTCACTTCCAATGTTGCTTATTATTTTAAACTTTAAATTTCTCATTCCTAACCATGTGACCATCTAAGGTTGGCATACTCGCAGTTGGAATAAGCCCGGGACTGCGGGTGAGTCTTTAAAAAAAAACTCACGATCGAGTATCGCATAGTAGAATACAACAAATAGGTTAATGAAACAGTTTCCCCAAGGGTCTCTGATTGTCCACACCATTTAGACAAACATGAGTTATATTCTGGTCCTGAGAACCGAAAGTTGCCATTAAAGTGTTGTTATGTGCCATGCATGTTCTTCAAATGTGATGACAATAGGCGGAAATTAACAATAAGTGTGACAATAGGCAGAGTATTTAGTACATGAGAGCATGGGGTTTAGCCGGGGGAAAGCAAACAAGGTTATACTATACACTCAAGGGCATATATTTCTATACATGAGAGGAGAAATTACATCCCAAATGTGTGACTTTATATAAATACTGTGTAAGGGCATTAGAACCCTGAACTGCATTTTAAGACAGAATTCAGACAAGGTAATGTTCAAAATAAATTATACAAAGTATTCCATATTCCATTGTTCTCTGTGATCAACTGTTGAAGTTTTTTTTACATTAAAAAAATTTTTTTTTTAACTTAAGAATTTCACAACCGTGTTGTGTCCCCCTTGAGTGACCTAACTGGTTGGATTGAACCAAAGGAGGCTCAAAAAAACTTAGAAAAATTTCACAACAATGTTTATGTGTCCCTCTTGAGCAATGAAATGACCTCTACAAATGTTTCTTAGAATAGTTCAGTGACCAACTTTTACTAATAAAATTTTTCTCTGTGATCACTTGTTCAAATTTTTGAAAATTTTGAAAATTTAAAAAAACATTGAAAAATTTCACAATCATGTTATGTGTCCCTCTTGAGCGATGAAATGACCTCTACAAATGTTGCTTAGAATAGTTCAGTGACCAACTTTTCCTAATAAAATTTTTCTCTGTGATCACTTGTTCAAATTTTTGAAAATTTTGAAATTTAAAAAAAAGTTAGAAAAATTTCATAACCATGTTATGTGTCCCTCTTGAGCGACCTAATGACCTATACAAATGTTTCTTATAATAGTTCAGTGACCAACTTTTCCTAATAAAATTTTTCTCTGTGATCACTTGTTCAAATTTTTGAAAATTTTGGAAATTTAAAAAAAAGTTAGAAAAATTTCATAACCATGTTATGTGTCCCTCTTGAGCGACCTAATGACCTATACAAATGTTTCTTATAATAATTCAGTGACCAACTTTTTTTAATAAACTTTTTCTGTGATCAACTGTTCAAAGTTTTGAAGTTTTTCCTTGTAATTACGTAAAGTTATTGAGAGGTGTTTAAGGTGAATTGTTTCAAAGCTTCAAAAGCTGCAACGGTTGATCACAGAGAAAAAATTTATTAGAAAAAGTTGGTCACTGAATTATTATAAACGATATTTGTAAAGGAAATTAGGTCGCTCAAGAGGCACACAACACGGTTGTGAAATTCTTCTGTTTGAATTTATTTTTTACATTTTCAAAAACTTGAACAGTTGATCGGAGAAAAATATTTTATTAGAAAAAGTTGGTCATTAAACTATTCTAAGCTACATTTGTAGAGGTCATTCCATCGCTCAAGAGGGACGCATAACATGGTTGTGAAATTTTTCTAAGTTTTTTTTGAGCTCCCTTTGGTTCAATCCAACTGACCTAACTACCTTTACAAATGTCGCTTATAATAATTTAGTGACCAACTTTTTCTCTGTGATCAACTGTTGAAGTTTTTGAAGTTTTGAATAATGATTTATCCGATGGTCATCAAATATTAACTAATTGATTTGGAAGATAATTTCGAATAAGTTTTAAAATCACGTTGAGGATAATGAATGAGCAAAAAAAAAAAGTTAAAAATCAGTTGCGAGTCTTTTTGGCGTGCAAATGTCTGGCTGTAACTCGAGTGAAGAGAATGAGACAATGGGTTTGTATCCCTCGATTTTTTCTGCATGGGTTATTAGTTAACGACTTTCATCATGTATAGAAATATTTGATTTTTTAGCTAGCATTTTGGGTGTTGTTATAAATTAGAAAATGTGAGGGGCAGCAACTTGTAAATCTAGCTAAGTAGTTTAAATATTGGGCAATATTTGATTTTTTAGCTAGCATTTTTGGTGTTGTTATAAATTAGAAAATGTGAGGGGCAGCAACCTGTAAATCTAGCTAAGTAGTTTAAATATTCAGTGTAGATTTCCAGCAAAGGGGAATGTTAAATCTCACTGGAATCAATTTGTTGGAGAAATGATTGACTGGAATCCAAGTAAAGTGAGTCGACTCTGTGGAGCTCATTTCAATGCTGGAGACTTTAGTTTAACAAAAGCAGGAAAGTTGACATTGAAATGGACGAAAACTCACAGGGAACTCTGTTAGACGCCAGAATTCTAAAAATACACTTCAATGGAATGTGATGTATATGATTAACTTATACGGTACTAACTTTTCTTAAGAATAAAGTGGGGAAAATGAAAATTAAAAAAATTATGTAAAATTGAAAATCACCTTAGCAGCGAAACTAATAAAAATTTTGGCTCCTCTATCTGAATAGTCGTCGTAACTAAGGATTCAATTCTCTGAGCTTCAGAAGGTCCTGAAACGGGTATGCATTGCTATGTCAGTTCTTTATCATGACAAAAAGGAGCATTATTCCAGAATTTCGCAAATTTTACCATTGTAAACAAATAAAATTTGCACAAGAATTTGTGCAAAATGTGGAAGTGTGGGCAGCATGCTATAGGTCAGCAAAAAATTTTCTTACATCCCATTACAATTGACTTTGCTATTGGTTACTACAATAATTTTAACCTAATAGGCCGTAGTAACAGAATATTTTTGCTAGGCTGTAACATGCAGCGTACACTGCCTTACTTCTACCAAAAAAAAAATTTTTTTTTCGAGAAAAACTTAGAAAATTTTACTTTCCCCACATTAAATTTCTACATTTTTCTTAAATTGGTTTGCAATTTATATCTTTTTTTTAATTTTACTTCGTTTAGGTGGAATGCGAATCTAGGGTAATTTGTCTAAATGCTGTAGATTTAAAAGTTTTCAACATCAGCTGGAAGGATTCCTCTGGAAAAGTGCATATTCCGAAACAATATACACTCAACGAGAAAGATGAGATTCTGAAAATACAATTCGAACCGGCTTTGTCAGTTGGGTTGGGAAGTCTTAAGATGTGTTTTACGGGAGTTCTCAATGATAAGCTTAAAGGTTTTTATCGTTCAAAATACAAGGGACCAAACGGTGAGGATAGATTCAACGCTGTGACACAATTCCAGGCAACTGATGCTCGGCGAGCTTTCCCATGTTGGGATGAACCAGCTCTTAAGGCTACATTTGATGTGACTCTGATTACACCGAAGAATAGAGTCAGTCTATCTAACATGGTAAATGAAAATGTTGCTTTGGAGTTTGAAGAGTGTAAAATATTTTATTGATGTACTGGAAAGAACTGGTCAGTCAAAACGCTGCGTTAGGATTCTTGCTATTTTTTATTTTTGAGTAATTACCACTAGCAACAGAAATTTTTAGCACCAACTTCAGTAAATTCCTTATAATACCCAGGGTCATGTTGGATTGTTTGTTGTCGCTTCGCTTTTGTAGGGTCGGTTACTCCGGGTGTTTGGCATGGAAGATTTTTTGAGAGAAAATTTGAGAGAATTGTGTTGGATATAAAATCCATTTGTTAGAATATGTTGAATTGCTGTGACGACGGTTAAATCAATTGCACACAAACTTCCCAAATTTTCTCCCAAAAATCCCCCATGCCAAACACCCAGCAAAAGCGATGCGCTCAAACAGTTTCCATGGACCCTGATAATACCTTTGTCCGTCTGCATTATTATTTCATTATTGTTATGAGAGCAAATGATGAGCCAAACTTACTACGCAATGAATATTGTAAGACTGAATACCAAGGACACTAGACATAAAATGCTTGGAGTTCGCTTTAACTTTCAATATTACTACAAAAACTGCGATTTTGATGCATGTTCCGCTGGAAATTAATTACTGTAAATCTTATTTCAACAAAATTCGATCTAAGCGGTTTTGATTATTTAGAGACATCCCTGTCCTAAGATCACAGCAAGCAATATGATTATGTAAGAAGTTGAACAATTAATTAGAGTGCGATTATGAAAGAAGAATCAGAAATCATCTCGGCTGTCTTGGCTAACGCTAGGGTTCCAAAAGACTCTGACTCATTAACTCTGAGTTACGTGAGTGACTCAGCGATTTCTCGGAGTCACTGCTTTCGGGTGACTGAATCATCGATTTCTCGGAGTGACTGATTTTGGGTGACTGACTCATCGATTTCTCGCAGTCAATGATTTTGGGTGACTGACTCATCGATTTCTCGGAGTCACTGGTTTTGGGTGACTGACTCAATAGAGAAATTTGAGTCACTGAGTCGTGACTCTGAGTCACCTGACTCGTGACTGTCGACTGTGTACCTTTTCAAATCGACTCACTACGAAGAGTCATGACTCCCAAGCAACAAAGCATTTCTGCTTAAATATTGCTTTTTTTTTGTACTACCCAATTCTTTTCAACCTACCACAAATCTGAGAGTGAGAATTTGCTGTCGCGCGGCTCGTTGTTAGTTTGAAGCACATTTGTAACTTACACCACTACTCATCGAACTAGAACTCAAGATTTTAATATAAATCTAAATTCAACGCTTCTGAAAATTCCAACTCACAATGAAGGATCCATAGTTCCCTTCTCTTTTGACCTGAAACGTCAAAATGGAACGATTGATCCTATTATCAAATAAATAACTGAACCAAAGTTGGAGACAGAGAGTGATCTTTTAACCCTTAAACTTTTGTCCTTCTTAAATAACGTCACATCAGCGTCGATGACAAATTGGTTTTCGGCCCTTGCAGCATACGAAGTAGATGCCATCTGTCAACAATTTAAAAAGTCACAGGCATGTTGTCCATTTAGGTTTTCATAATAGCATCCATGCTGCCCACATCCCTCCCGCCCACATCTCTTCCCCACTAGTCCATTCCGTTCACATCCAACACACCGATATCCCATCCCCCACATCCATCCCTTCCATATCCCATCTCCCCCGCCAATATCCCATCCCCTCACATCCATCCCACCTATACTTTTTCCCCCACATCTCTCCCACCAAAACCCCATCCTCCCACATTCCATCCCCACGTCCCTTCCGCCCAAATTCCATTCCAACATCCCTCCCGCCTGTATCCCATTTCCACGTATCTCCCGCCCAAACCCAATCCCCCACAATCCCTCCCCCCATATTCCATTTTTCCACATCCCATTCCCTCATACCTCTTGCCCATATCTCATTATTTTGCGTTTTCAATTTTTCCCCACCCACCACCTTGCTCCATCTTTAGTTTATACGCTTAATGTGGAATACCTGGGGCCTGTAAAATGAAGTGATGATGAGGTGTGATGAGTGATTTGAGAAACTATGAGTTTTGATGAGTTGATGAGAAGATCTGTATTAGGAAGGACTCATCAAAGTTCGCGTGAGGGCTGACCTTTTTGGAAGATTTGAGGAGTCAGCTGTGGCCACACGTGCTTTTTAAATTTAATTTTAATAATAATTATGAAAAAATTGGAAATTGTATTGTCCAGAATACGGGACAAAAATTTCAACTTGAAATTCATGGTCTAAATCTTCATCACTGCTGAGCTATAGGTCAAACTCCATTCCCAATCCAGTTACAAATAAATTAGTGACAGAAAAATGAACTAATTGTTAATTCAATTGACTTTGATGTTTCAATTAAGGTACCTCCAAACTTTACTGAGGATTTGATGAATCATCAAAAATATCTTATTCAGTAATAAGGTCCGTAATACACAACTTGATGAGTACTCCATCAAATCATCAAAATAGTCACTCATCATGAATCAAACCTCAATTCTCAATTTCAAATTTTTATAATACGTAATCTCCTCAAATCTGTGTGATGAGTGACGAATTCATCACTCATCACACCTCATCATCACTTCATTTTACAGGCCCCTGGAGTCTTGCTGAATTTAACCTAAAAAATTTTTTACAAACTTATTTTTTGAAAAACACTGTTGACAGACGACATCAGCACCAAATTTTAAGTTTTACACACAGTTGCATAGTAAAAATAACTAAAAGTTCTTACATATTCTGTCTGGTACTGTATTAATTAGACGTTTTTTAGTCAATTAAAGTTTGTGGTGTATACGCTCGTTCTTTCACTCTTTACTATTTCACATTTTCGCATAATCAGTTAATAAAAAAATCAACATTTTACTATTCGATGAAGCCTTCCTTCGCGCCAAACCTCGAATATCGAAGCTTCGACTCGAAGTCAATTTCGCTCGAATATTCGCGCCATCCCTAATAAAAGCCATAGGAAATTCTTAGCTCTATTATTTCAATTTCTCATAATTTTTAGTCTTAGTATACCAGACAAACGAAGAACCGGATGACACCGTCATTTCGTTCTGAAATTAAAATTTTTTATTTAAAATCGGAACATGGCCTAAGCTGTTACAGGTCTTTTCTCAAAGCAACCTTGGTCAGATTCCTAAGGCAGCGTTTTGGCTGACCAGTTCTTGCCATCAACTAGTATTTAGTTTGTTTTACATTACAGCCGGTGAAATCTGTTACCAATTACTGTGGAAATGAAAACCTTCAAATTGTTCATTTTGAGAGGACTCCGATAATGTCTACTTATCTTTTGGCATTTATCATTGGAGAGTTTGACTACTTGGAAGGTTTCACTAAGAATGGAATTCAATGTCGAGTTTATACTCCAGTTGGGAAGAAAGAACAAGGGCGATTTGCCCTGGATGTTTCTACTAGAGTTCTTCCTTACTATAACGACTACTTTGGGATTTCGTATCCATTACCAAAAATGGACTTGGTTGCCATTGCTGATTTTTCAGCCGGTGAGTCCAGAGCACAGTTGCAGAAGTGCGGTTGCGGCCCGCAACCGCAACTTCGAGTACAATATTTCGAGCCGCAACTCCGCACCCGCAACTTTTGAGCTTTGATGCCCGCAACTCCGCAACCCGCACTCTTGTATTTTAATACTTCCACTAGAACGCCGCAACCGCAACTTTAAATTTTAAAATTTTTGCCGCAACGCCGCATTCGCAATTTTGGATTCAAAATTTCCCGCAACCGCAACCAACACGTAACCAGAATTCCCGCAACTTTTCCGCAACTTTTTCGCAACTTTCGACAAAATTATAAAAGAAATGTTCCTATAACATTTAAAGCGAATTTAGAGCATAAAAATAGCCTTTCAATTTTATTTATTCAATTTCAATATGCAAGAGTTAAATACAACAATCCATTAATTCAAATTTTGGTTTGCTTAGTTAAAGCAATTAATTGTAAGTGAGCGTTACACAAACTTAATTTCAGATTTGAAATTGATGTGTCAAGTTTTAACAAAATTTAAATTGAGAACGAAAAGGATTGTTTACATATTAAATAAAGCCAATTTTGAAGTTGTGCCTTACGCCAAAATAAGGAATCCTTATCTTGTCATTGCGGATTTACAGGTCATACTCAACAGGAGCGTTTGAGATTGCAAAGACAGACTCAACGCCACACCGCACATGGGACTTTTCCCCTTGATAAATAATTTGAATTTGAATGGCGCGACGCTCTTTTACTGGGTCCTCTGTAACACAGGTGTTCAAGAACTAAATTTTGGTTTCAGTTTCGAGTTTACTGAAGTTAGATCTGTGGTTATACAAAGCCGCTTTACAACTTCACATATTTGACCAACACAACCGAGCCCATCCCAAGTCAGGGCATAATAGTTGCGCACAATATCAAACTATTTCCCGCAACTACTTCACAGAGATCGCAACTCCGCATTTTCAGCTGTTATTTCTGACACCCGCAACTCCGCAACCGCAACTTTTGCATTTTACGCCCCGCAACGCCGCAACCGCAACTTTTGCATTTTACGTCCCGTAACGCCGCAACCGCAACTTTTGCAAGTTCCATAATTGGCCGCAACGCCGCAACCGCAACTTTTATAATTCTCAATTTGGCCGCAACTCCGCATTCGCAATTTTCGTTATTCTGCTCCGCAACTCCGCAACCGCAACTCGCAACTTGCCGCAACCTAGTTGCGAAATGGTTGCGATTCTGCAACTGTGGTCCAGAGTAAAGTTATAAATTCCTGATCTCCGGAACTGTACTAAACGCTAATAATTTGATATCGCCGATATTACTGAGAAATGTCGTATTATGATGCTACAGTTTTGCTCTACTGAAAATTTTTGACGGGTATTACTAATTGCGCACCTTTCGCACCCCTGCTCACCCTCATAAATCGGAATTTTTAAACTAACTCTAATGTTAAGTGGTTGCACTAAATTATTTTAGGTTAAAACAATGCCGACGTGTGAGGGGCGCAGACGGTGCGTAAATTAGTAATACCCGTTTTTAACGTATATCTCAAACTCATTGTTGACAATAGTATTTGATCGCTTTAGAGAATTTTTCCGAAATTTTGAATTTGTTAATCAAATATATGCGGTGAACAACCGCTTCGCTCCCGCTCTCTGAAAGTAATACCTCCTCGCTACGCTCCCGCTCTCACTCCCCAAGAATATAGTCGATTCGCTCTGCTCCCACTCTCGACTCCTAAATATATCGCCGATTCGCTCCGTAACAGTGTTCCCGTTTCGCTCCGCTCTGGCTCTCGATCCCTTAAAATATAGCCGATTCGCTCCGCTCTCTGCCAAAAATTCCGTTTCTTCCGCTCTGCTCTCGCTCCCAAATTTATTCACCATTCGCTCCATTTTGGGTATTACTAAATGGCGCACCTTTGCGCACATTTCGCACCCCTGCGCACCCTCATAAATCGGCATTTTTTAAACTAGCTAATGTTAAGTGGTTGCACTAAATTATTTAAGGTTAAAAGAATGCCGATGTATGAGGGTGCGAAGGGGCGCAGAGGGTGCGCAAATTAGTAATACCCCTCCATTTTCGCTCCCGCTCCCCTTTCGCTTCCAAAATTTGGGTGAAAAAAGGTTGGAGTCAGACCCATCAAACATAAAGTGATAATGTTTCGCATTCTTTTAAAAAAAACTTTTGGAGTGCCCATACATGATACATCGCAGAATTTCTATTTAGCTAAGCTGTTGTGATTTAATTCATGGACTAGTTTACTGCGCAACTCAGAAAAATATGCCAAAACTGTGAATTCTGACTTTACAACTGAAACGCAGACTAACCTAAAAGACAACTAAAACTTCCTCATAGGTTTCAACAAAGTCGGACGGATAGATGCGCATACAAGAATATTAAATTAGACTCATAAGTCTATTTTAATTGTACCGGGTAAGGCTTCTAATGATTCTCATTTTCTTCTGTGAGTCAGGTGACTCAGGGACTCACATTCAAAAGAGTTTAAAAAAAATCAGCTACAACCTTTAAACAGTAAAATTAAAGAGAATTAATTAATTTCGACTTCAAATTTTTCTTATGCAATTAACAGCAATATGCGTAAAGGTTATTTTGCAACTTATGAGTGAACGGAAACTCCAAAAAAAAAATAGAAAAATTTTAGGATGTGAATGTTAACGAAACGAAATGTTTTATGCAGCTTTTGCATTTAGATTACTTTTTTGAAACCATTTCATAAACTTGAAAAGTTTTGGAAACAGTTCTCACCTTTAGTACCATTCCAAAACTTTTCAAGGATAGTAAATGGTTTCAAAAAAGTTATCTAGATAGGAAAATTACTTCAAATAATTATTTAAAAAACTTGCCGACATTTTACTCCTACTGTTTATTGNATAGGAAAATTACTTCAAATAATTATTTAAAAAACTTGCCGACATTTTACTCCTACTGTTTATTGAGGTTGAATCAAAGCAAAAAGTGTATTAAACATTTCGTTTTGTTAACATTGAATCTCACATTTTTAATTTTTAATTTTTTTTTTTTTGACTTTTCGTTTCCTCATAGGTCGCAAAATGATCTTTACGCATGTTGCTGTTAATTGTAAAAGCAAAATTTGGAGACGAAATTAATTAATTCTCTTCAATTTTACTGTTTTTAAAAGTTGTAGCTGATTTTCTTAAAACTCTTTTGAATGTGAGTCACTGAGTCACATGACTCAGAAGAAAATTGAGTCATTAGCAGTCATACCCGGTACAATTAAAATACACGTGAGTCTAATTTAATATTCATGTATGCCCATCTATGTGTCCGACTTTGTTGAAACCTATGAGGAAGTTTTAGTTGTCGTTTAGTTTAGTCTAGGTTTCAGTTGTAAAGTCAGAATTTACAGTTTTGATATATTTTTCTGAGTTGCGCAGTAAACTAGTCCATGATTGAAATCACAACCGGCATGAGTTTTTGATGATATTTCCGTGGTCTGGCGTTTAACCTTAACATATTTTAAGGTGCAATGGAGAATTGGGGCTTGGTTACCTATCGAGAATCAGCTCTTCTCGTCGATGAAAAGGAGTCATCAGCGGCAAGTCGTCAGCGGGTAGCTATTATTGTCGGGCATGAGTTAGCTCATCAGTGGTTTGGTAATTTAGTTACCATGGAATGGTGGACACACTTATGGCTCAACGAGGGCTATGCAACATTTGTGCAGTAAGTTATTATTTTGTTTTCCAGTTAATTCGCTGCTATGTGTTGTTATTTTTTAATGATGACTTCAGATTCATGTGTGTGGAACATCTCTTCCCTGAGTATGATATTTGGACTCAATTTGTAACGAATACTCTCAATCGTGCTCTGGAATTGGATTGTTTGAAAAATAGTCACCCAATTGAAGTTCCTGTCAATCAACCGTCGGAAATTATTGAAATCTTTGATGATATTTCATACTCAAAAGGGGGCTCAGTCATTCGTATGCTTCATAATTTCATTGGTGATACTGATTTCAAGAAGGGCATGAACATATACCTAACTCGTCATCAGTACAATAACACTTTCACAGAAGATCTTTGGAAAGGTAAAAATAACAATATTAAGTTATAATGTACATACTCTATGGTCTGCCAGTGTAACTAACTTGTCATGATTACCCAATTTAAAGCTCTCGCGGAAGCTAGTTCAAAACCAGTCGGAGAAATCATGACTACTTGGACAAAACAGATGGGTTTCCCACTCATCAAGATCCAGGAAGTCAAGCAGGAAGGAAACAATCGCATCTTGACACTTTCTCAACAAAAATTTTGGGCAGACCCGAAACTCAAATCTACGCATCAAGAATACAATTGGGTAGTTCCATTGACTTTCAGCACGTGTTCCTTTCCTAGCAAAGTAGCCCATAAAGTTCTTATGGATAAGGAATTCTTAACTGTAACCATCGAAGACGTTAAACCTGGACATTGGGTCAAGGTATCCATTGTATATATTTCTAGTTGAAATGATTTTTAATAAACTTTTCATTTATGGTAGGTCAATCCAGGAGTTGTTGGGTTCTACCGTGTACATTACCCTTCCCAAGTTCTGGCTCAGTTTATACCGGCGATTAAGTCGAAGGAGATGCCCCCATTAGACCGTCTTGGACTTGTAGAAGATATATTTGCTCTGGTTCAAGCTGGACAAGCCACAACGCGAGATGTAACTTGTTTGCCGCTAGGAGCATAAGAAATATTAGCTTTGTACTGATTTTTTTAAATTCTTTGAATACAGGTTTTACTCTTGCTCCAAGCATTTGTTGATGAAGACAACTACACTGTTTGGTCGAGTGTGAGCAATATTCTTGGGAAGTTGAACTTGTTGATGTCTTACACCGATTTTCACAGTTCTTTTAAGTCTTACGGAAGAATTATATTTACTAAGATTGAAAAAAAGTTGGGCTGGGAGCCGAAACCTAATGAAGGTAAACTAATTCGCTTTTTTAAATTCTTTAATTTAACACATTTTGAAATAGGTCATCTTCAAGCCATGCTGCGATCGTTGGTACTCAATCGCATGGTCTCATTTGACAATAAAGAAACGCAAAAAGAAGCCAAACGAAGATTTGAGCTTCATATATCAAAGAAAGAGACCATTATCCCTGATCTACGAAGTGCAGTGTACAAAGGTGTTTTATCGGTAGCTGATCAGCAAACTTTGGATTCCATGCTTAAGGTTTTTTGATCGCTTAATGTCACATTTGGACATATGTTTCCATTCTTATTTACTAACTTGACGTATTTTTCTTCCTAGTTATATCGTGAGACTGATAATCAAGAAGAGCAGGAACGCGTTACCCATGCTTTGGGTGCAATCAAGGCTCCAGAGTTGATGAAGCAAGTTATTGATTTCTCAATTTCTACTGAAGTCCGAAAGCAAGATACTGTGCTTGTGTTAATCTCTGTTGGAATGAGCAAAGACGGACGAGAATTAGTTTGGAACTTCTTCAAAGACAATTGGAAACACTTTAAGGATAACTATCCCGTCAGTTTTATAAATTTATTACATTTTTTTCAAGACTGACTTGACTTCTATTTGTACGAAACTTTCCAGTCTAAACACGTTGCTCGTGTCATCAAATATATCATTGAGGACTTCGTGACCGAGGAGAAAGCGTTAGAAGTGGAAGCATTTTTCCGTGACCATGAATTTCCTGGAACTGAGCGTGCAGTCCAACAGTCAATTGAACAAATTCGTTTGAATGAAGCTTGGTTGAAGAGAGATTTGGTTCAAGCAAAAAAATATTTGAAGGTTTATTAAACTAATCAAATCAAGCCTCCTCAATGTGGAACAGTAAACGTTCTTTTCAAAATTTATATTTCGACTTGAATTTCAATACTTAATGAAAAATATAAACAACAATGACTGACAAAAATCCAATTTTTCTTCCATAGGCGTTATGCTGGGTTGCTATGAATAGTAACTTTTTAACTGAATTCCAGTTTCAAATTTTAATCAATTTATTGAAAATGACGAAATAGTAATAATTTCTTATTCTTTAGCTTTTGAAACATCGGAGTTCGTATTCGTGAATAGAGTATTGGTAATTGATAATTGAGAAAGTTATAAGGACACCAAGCATAGCTTACTGATGCTGCCATCTGTCGTGCTTGTGGAAAACAAAATTTTTACTGTGTATTTGCGCGGATAAAATCTTAATGGCTTCTCCAAGGTTAGTGAGGAATTAATCTAAATTGGCTGTCTATGATAAGCAGGGACGCCGTTTTGCATAAAACGCATAATCTTAGCGATGCGTTCTCAAACACTAGGACAAGATTTTCTCAGGGATTCATCGCTATACTTCTCCAAATATGCAATAAAAAAACGCATAAAACGCATAATTTTTTGGAAATCGCATATTTTTTTTTAATGTGCATAAAATTTAACAAAATTGAATATTTGCAAAAGTTGTAGGGAATTCTTTAAGTTTAACTTCAAAAATAGAAAAAAATTGGGCTGTCTTATACTCTTATGTCAGCAGTCTCAATCTCAACTAATAAATTCATCCATAAAACAGCTATGGCGCAAAACATTAAAAAGTTAACTTTTCTCAAAACACATTGTGTGCACCATAGTCAAAATACCCGATTCCTAACCCCAGCACCACCACGAAAATGAACGAAACTGACCAGGCCACAGTGCAATTCGCATATAATTCTTTTTCTTATTACAGCTGCGTGTTGTATTTAAGCAGCGGTGGTTGACCGCTACCAGCCAGTGTTACCTCCTAGTATTACCTCCCACTGTTACAACACCAATATTTTTTTTAAGATTTTCAATTTTTTTTGTAAAGTTTCTATATTTTTTAGGATTTTTTTTAAGTAAGGTTTTCTCTTTTCTTTTTAGGTATTTTTATATATTTTTTAGGTTGCTTAATGTTTTTAAAGTTTTTAATTGCTTAAAGGTATTGATTTTTTATGTAGGTTTGTAGGATTTTATTAATTTTTATTTAGGTTTTAAAATATTTTTATGGTTTTTAATTTTGAGTTTTTTTAAAAATTTTTTAAGTTTTTAAAATTTCTTTAGGTTTTATATTTATTTTTAGGGTTTTTATTTGTTTAAAAAACTTAAAATAAAAAATCTAAAAAAATTATAAAACCTAAGAAAAAAATGAAAAAAAAAACCTTGAATAAAAAACCTAAAATAAAAAAAACCTAAAAAATAAATTAAAAAATCTTCAAAAAATAAAAAAATATAACTAATAAATGAAAAACCTAACAAAAACAAACATTGGCCCAATTCCCGTAATTGTATAGAGCGCCTGATAGTATTAAGGCTCATAGTACTTTGAGATTATAGAAAATCAACGGGAACGAAAATGATAGAAAAGTTGTGATAAAATTAACAGCTGCCCATAATTAGCAGCTATTCTTAACCGAAATATGTAAGGAAGATTATCAAGGGGACAACTAGCCTATGTTCATAAAGTCATTACACAGTTAAGAAAATCTGTTCCCATCCCCACAACTCCCTCTCAAACAGAATTTGTTTCTCTTGAGTTTGAGTGGAAAGGATTGCATTGAGGGACTATGACATTTATACATGCTCTGAGTAGATTAGAACTAGCGAGAGCCTCATAGTTTTTTCAACCAATCAGAGACCTCCAAAATGAGTCACGTTTCATAGTTGTATTAATCTCATAGTTTCATAGTCTTACAGTACTATGAAGCGTTCTATACAATTGCGGGAATTGGGACATTAAAAACCTTAAATCTTAAAAAGATTTTAAAACCAACAAAAAACATTAAAAACCTTAAAACCTAAATAAAAATTAAAAGCGGGAAATGCTAAGACGGAAATTTACCTGTCTTCGGACCAATCTGACAGAAGAAAATCTGGAAACTTACTTGAAAGTGCTTTACAATAAGGACAATGAGGAAGGAGAAGAAGCTGAGCTTGATTCCGATAGCGATTAATCAATATAATTATATAAGCAATATAATTATATTCATCAAATGGAAAGATGAAGATGTACGAAATACTCTTAACCTCGGATCTAAATTGACAACATTACGAAGAGGTATCCCAACTCTCCGCAGGGTTCCAAGAGGTGCCCGATTTGCCCTTCGAACTGCCCTCACTAAATGTATAGACGAAGTAACTTACAATAACACTGAGGATTCCTGGGCAGAGCTTCTCATTTTTCCATTCGCCACTCTACAAGTTCCTCCTCACAAAAGTAAAGTAAGCAATCTCACTTCTTGGGTCAAGTCTAACATTGAAAATTGGAATTCGTTTAAAACGGAAGCAGTGCNCTCACTTCTTGGGTCAAGTCTAACATTGAAAATTGGAATTCGTTTAAAACGGAAGCAGTGCCTCATATAATGATGGAAATCGAATTTTCTCCATCAAAAATATGGAGTAAAGTCGAGGCTAAACTTGGTGATGGAGACATTTTTGGAGCCATTCGTCTAATCACTTCTGATGACATTATCGCTCCAGACACTCCTGAAACTCTATCAGCTTTAAGAAGTAAACATCCAACTCATCCAAGTCCCACTAATTTTCCTGACGACTCTGATTTACCAAACTCTCTTTTGATTCTTGAAGAACCTGAAATCTTGAAAGCTATTTCATCCTTCAAACCGGGTTCAGCTGCAGGTCTAGACGGTTTTCGTCCACAAATTCTGAAGGACCTAATCAGTAAAACAGCAGCCGACTCCACAGATTTTCTAGAATCAATTAAAAAACTGCTAACTTTGATGCTTGTTGGTAAAGTCCCTGAATACATTCGTCCAATTCTTTACGGAGGTTCCTTAACTGCTCTGTTGAAAAAGTCTGGAGGTATCCGCCCTATTGTCATAGGAAATACTTGGAGAAGATTAGCAGCAAAAATTATAACCAAACGTATTTCTGGATCCCTTTCTTATGACTTTCTTCCTAATCAACTCGGAGTTGGAGT